>ML416278.1:616-75709 GCA_005239525.1 Nicotiana knightiana | reverse complement strand
AAATTCCTGTATTACTTGTCGACCACGTACACTTGCGTGTGCATTGGGAAATCAACCAACAAAAATACCTAAACGAATTGTCCGCCCAGGGGACAAACGTTGTCCAAAATACGACTCTCAAAACTGTTGCACTTGCTGACGTTCGCACATGCCTCAATGCTCCGCAATCACAATGCTCTCAATAATCGCAATGCCGCAATTCATCACCAGCTAAGAATTCCTACTGTCATTTTATTTCTTTCATAAGGCTACCTTTTTGCCTTCTGAGGTTAAGCTCTACCTCTATCTACATTTTGCATAAGGCTACTATTCTACCTTCCGAGGTTAAGCTCTACTCCATCTACATTTTGCATAAGGATACTATTCTGCCTTCCGATACTAAACGATGTCTCCATCTGCATTTGCATCTCTTCATAAGGCTACCATTCTGCCTTCCGAGACTAAACGATGTATCCTTCTGTATTTGCATCTTTGCATAAGGCTACCATTCTGCTTTCTGAGGTTAAGCTCTACCTCCATCTACATCATTGCATAAGGCTACCATTCTGCCTTCCGAGGCTAAGCTCTTCCTCCAATTTACCTTTCGAGACTAACCGCTGTCTCAAGCACTATTTACTTTTCTTTCATTTTGGGCTAAGCTCTGCCCTTTTATTTGCAATACTAAGATCTGTCTCGTCAGCATCATTCTATTGCATCTGCATAGGCTGAAACATCGCCAACTTATCCAAAGGCGTCATCATTCGGAGGCACCATCTTCATAGCCCGAGAACATCATGTCATGGCATGAGGATCTCTCTCAATTTTGCATATCATTATTCAAAGGCGTCATGGTTCGGAGGCACCATCCTCATGGCTCGAGAACATCATTTTCATGGCCTACGAATCCTGCATCAAGCAATTCATAGCACAGGACGTATGGTCTGAGGACGTCATCCTTAACCGTCCGAAGGCAGCATTCATGGTCCAACGGGAATTCACATCATGTTTAAATTATGCACAATATATTCTTGTATTATTTATTTGCAGGTAATCCGGCGAGCAAACTGCCATCCCGGCAGGAGCAGTTCCGCTCCAGTTCTCCTAACCACCCCGTAAGCCACTTATTCAATCAGTCCCAAATGTTGCGTCCGTTCTTGTAAGAAACTTCATCGGTATACTTCACCGATGACTTCTGAAGTACATACGGCCTGATTCCTGTAAAAGCAGAGATATGTAGGCAATTCAGAAACCAGGGTGCAACCGGAATCTCTCCAAACCATTTCACTCAGTCAAAATTGGCCATCATATCTTTACCCGACAACTCTTTCATCCTTCCCGGGTAAAGAGGGGCAGCTGTTAATACCCAATTTTTCCTCTAACTATTTTAAAATTTGCATATGTGCCTTCAAATAACTTTTTATAATAACTGGTATTTTTCCATAATTTTTCATATTTTATTAATTTCTTTTCCAATTTATTTAGTATTTTAAATTCAATAATTATTCATAAATTATATTACAAATAATTTCAAAATATTTCCCAGCTCAATACATTATTTTTAATCCTATTAAGATTTAATTATTTCATAAATTAGCCAATTTGGCATTATTTAATTATAATTACAATAATTTTACAATTATAGCTTAATTGTACATTTATACCATTTTAAATCACTAATTAGCCGTTTTATATTTTAATATTAGCTAATTACCTTAATTTTATTTATTTACCCTCAATTTCATTTTTTTATTTATATAATTATTAGCTATTTTTTATTAATTATTTATCTATTTTTAGTGGGTATTTAACTAATAGCCACCTTTAATTCCAATTCTAGCCTAATTTTACCTGACCCCAACCCAATTAACTAGCCCAAGCTACCCAAGCCCAATTCCTAAACTAACCGACACAACATCTGATTAAATCCTGACCGTTGATCAAAATTGATCAACGTCCCAGATTCGTCCTTACCATTAATAACCCCCTAATGACTACCCCCCCATTTCATTTCCCCCGATCTCATTCTCTCTCAACCGTCTCTCTATCTCCCTCGTTCTATCTCTGGTTCTCTCAAGAACCTTCTCACCTTCCCCCCTTTCCGATGAACTCTGTCCATCTTCTCCGACAACCTCACTCGCCGGAAACCATGACCTCTCACCATCCCTAGCATATGTCTCACCTCCACGCTGGTTTGACACTAACCTGAGATCCCCAAGTGAACCTGGAGCGGTTCAACTCCCACCTATGGCCTTTCATGCCATTTTTCGGCCATCTCCGGTCGTTCGAGTAAGATCTATGACTTTCCGGTTAAAATCTGTAACATTTTAAGGCTTTCTTATCTTTTCTAGGTTCTTTTTGAAACCCTAGTTCTTAAAAACTCTCTGATTCTTTTAGATATATGATAGATCTGTGTATATTTTAAGTTATTTCATTTTTTTCTCAAAGGTTCTCCGATTTTCTCTAAAACGACTCTTCGTTTTCAACTAGGGTTTCATGACTCCGTTTTAAATGATTCCTATGATTTTTATTGTCAACCTAGGATTTCTACTATGTTTTAGCGATTTATTTAAGCTTCTCTCTCTTATCTGAGTTGTTATGTTGAAACCCCTAATTTCTAGTCCTAAACCCTAAATCCCTGATTTTGTCTTTGATAATATGTTTGCATACATGTTTGCGTCTCATGAGCTTTATGATTCTCTGATATTTTACCCTATGTTGTTCATCTATTTCTCTGATTTTTCTTGTTTTTCCTCTTATATCAATGTTTACTCTGTAATTCATGTGAATCCCTAATTTCGTATGATTTCACTACTAGGGTTTCTGACTTCCTGCCTATTATCCGTTTAATTCATGCTAATTTCCTTTAATTGATGTTATTCCTATTCGAATCCCCGATTCTCTGTAATTTTACTTTGTTAGGGTTCCTAATTTATCTCTTTTGCTTATGTTGTGTTCATTCCGTTCATGCATAGAAGTCGATAGTAATTAGTATTATTTTTATATTATTTGAATCCCCGATTCCTTGTGATTGAAAACCTTTGCTAATTTCCTATGGTGATATTCTTACTAATTTCCGACCTTTAGTTTACTTCTTACCTTGTTACATGATTGACTTACTGTTAATTGATTCCTATTTCCTTAATTAGAATCTGACGAACCTAGCCTAATTACCTACTCTATACTTGCACTGTTTGAATATTTTTTTAAGCTATATATGGTCTCTTTCCTTATTTGTTACTTACCGTTTGAATAACTCCCTTAATTATGGGAGTACTTATGCTGATTTCACTCTGATTGATACCAAGTCCCATAATTATTGCTTGATTATGATTTTTACGTTACTTTTCACCCAGCTTTAAAAACTATATACATGCATACTCTTCTCTCATTTTTAAGAAACGAAAGAACACTGTTCAACTCTCTCTCACACACAAATAAAGCTTGCTACTCTCTCTTCCATTTACTACTATTCTAAGTTAGTCGGCTGTAAGCCAAGGCTAACTATTGTGCGTCCCCTACTTCATGTTTGTGTTACTTCTTTCTTTAGTTCACCGGTATGTTCTAATTCAGATTTCAGTTCTCAAACCAACATGTTTCTACTACTGTTGCAATCATTGTGTTTCTAATTTGCTTTTACTTATTATTTTGTTGTTCAACATGTAACTAGGATCCTGAACTCGATTAACATGATAAGTTATACTCTATTTGTCATAACCAACATGTCTTTATGTACTTGATACATGTTCTATGTGAATCTTCATGCCTATGTTTGGTACATTAGTTTGATTAGGGTAAATCCTACTGTCTTGAACTATTTGGTCCTGTTATGTTAGTATAATCCTATACCCTACTGTATCCCCCAATCCCCTGAATGCTTAGGAACTTCTGATTGTGTACTGCCTGCTATATGTTTTCCCTCACATGCTCTGTATTTGTCCCTCAAATCCCATTACCCCTGCTTGTGATTATTGGACTATTCCTGGTCTTTTGTGTGATGTTGAACTTGTTGGTGTTCCTGCCCTTTTAGTGGTTAAACTTCTTTGTTATAAAACTATTTCAATCAAGTTTCCCTCTTCAAAACTGTTTTCTTACTTACCCTTTTCAAAACTGTTTTCTTACTTAACCATTTCAAAACTATATCGAGCACTCTCACTCTCACTCTACTCTTAGATCATTAAGTTATACCCCCTCTATGTGAGCATTGCCTTGGGACCCTTGAGCTCCCTCTAAACTTTGACACACAAAGGCTGGCCATTTCACACTGCACTTACTCTATCTTGGCTATGAAATCTGGGTGTGAGCACTGCCCGGGATCCCTTGAGGTCCTTAGGGAACTCTGACACATCCGGATTGTTAAAAGGCTGTCAAACATTACTTGGCATTTAGGACCTGGAGACTTTGGCCTATTATGAAGGCTCCATATAGTTAACTTCTTCTTTTCTTACTTTAGTTATGTAATTCCTGTCCCATGGTTTGTAATAATTAATTGTAAACAACTCTGGGGTCGGATAGTGAAAATGGGTGGGTGATATGCATGCTGTAGTATAATTAAGGGTAGAGACCATGTTTCTAGGTTTATTTTCTCTATGGGCAATAGCAGCCATGTTTAGGTACAACATGCCATGCATTAGATATCATGCTACTTAGGCTCATATATACTGTTTTCCTTTCAGCATGTCATCATTCATTGCCCTCACTTAGAGATCCTTCCTATAGGACAAATAAGTAAGTAAATTGCTATTATGTGATTCTGCTCATATAAACGTGTCCTGTAGCTTCATTTAGAAGTCCTGTCCTAGAATAAATAATGGTAACAAAACTAAAATCATGTCTCATCATGATATACACGTAGAGATCCTGTTCTAGGTAAACAACGATTAAAATCTGTCACCTGTGTTATTCCTGAAACTGTGCATAATGTTGTGATTCTATGTGCATTTAGGGATCCTGTTTTAGCAACTGCATATGCATCATTCTGCATTAGACATCATGTTATAGGATCGTACTCATTTAACTACACTTAGTCCAAATATAGATATATAAAATAGTCCTCCTGTTCTAACAAACTGGTAATTAGTTTTTGAATGCTTGTAACACCTAGAACTGCATGTTATTAGGTATAACGACCTGAAATTGTCATCAATTCTAAATAACTGCCACACACCTAGGCAAGTCTTAGGTAATCATCCACAAAGAAATAAAACCAGAACTGTCCTTTGTAATTAGTGTTCAACTGTCAGCATGTTTAAAACCAGTACGCAAGCTTGATTAAGACTTCCTCTCTTGCAATAAATTTGTCTTTGTGTTGTCACTTAGATACCATGCTTAGGATCTGAACCTGAATCTGGACCTTAACTGTGTATGAGTTATGATGTTTATGTGTACTGTGTGTGGAGGAATACTTGAGCCTTTATCTGCTTTCAATGCTTTCCCTTATCTGCAGTCCTACTTGTATTGTTATCTGTCGCCCTAGATTTTTTTACCTTTAAAACTTGAGGGTCTGCCTAGCACCTCCCTTATAGGATAGAAGTCCTAAATTCCTCCGGGACTGATAGGATATGACAGGTAACGACATGCAATATAGGTCAAAACCAACAGTCGATTTAGTTACTTTCACGGGGTGGGAAAGGGTAGAATATGGATATGATGACCATTGCGCTATTACCACGTGTAGCCCCTCTTCGAGGAGTGTCATACCGGGTATTGCATTGATGTGATCCACATTATTATAAACCTAGGATACCCTTTATATGCTTAGATCGTAATCCTTTCAAAATCTAACCTTCTTTACTATTTTCAAATATCTGCATGCTTAAGACCTAAATCCCCTCTTATTTGAGCCTTTATTTGTTTGTTTGCTAAGCCGTACAAATTCACAAAAGCTGTTTAGCCAGGAACCACACTTGTGGATCCTGAGGGGTGCCTAACACCTTCCCCTTAGGATAATTTCAAGCCCTTACCCTATCTCTGATTAACAACGTAGTTGTAAATGAGCCCCTTTGGTGTCCTAACGCACCTTTAAAAAATGTTAGGTGGCGACTCTCAAAAACACAAACTCCTTTCCCAAAAGGAAAGAGTTGTCTCAACCGAATGTCATAAACCCGATCTCCGCGAGGAAAGAGGGGGCGCGACAAACACCCCTAACTTGAGCATCCTGTATCTCCCCTGGAGAAAACAACGAGCCCGTGTGAACTCCCCTGGCGGCATCAGCCTCTATTGAGGTCTCTTCCCGATCCCAGAAAGCTCCAGTAGCAAGCCTTCCGAGCTCCTCAACATGGACTGTTCCATGTCTGATGAGCGTCTTGGGGACTGCGCCTAAATCTTCCTCGAAGGTCTCATCTATGCATGATGGGTCCGCATCGGCCGCCTCTAGCTCAGCAGACGGGCGCCCAACAAATCTCGAAGCATCAACGCTTCATTTTTCTCTTTGTACCAAAGGGCAGGCATCGTCACTTTCTTCCTCGGCCCGCAGGCTCTCAGCGGCCGTCGAGGAAAAGACCGTGGCATCAGTTTTGGGATTCCGAGCCTTTTTCCTTTTTGATTTCGGAGACCTCGCCGAGGCCTCCTTCCTTTTCCTATCCTTGGCGGTCTTCGGGGCCTCTTCCTCACCAGGTGGAGGCGGTCTCATTAACAAGCCTTCACCGAAGTCTGCACAAACATATTATATTAGAAAACATCATCATCAAAAGTTCTTGCAAAGAAAGGGAAAACAAATAGCAACAAGAGCATACCATGGTTATTTGCCTACCACTTTGTCTTAGCCAGCTCACGCCATACGCGTTTGTTATATGGAAGGCGGAGTCCAAAAGCCTGATCCACCTCAGAAGTTCCTGGACCGCGCTGGGGAACCAGACAGTGGATACACAGTCGAAAGAAAGAATATTCAAAACCGGTAGAAATAAAAAAGAGGTGGTAAAGCATAATCAACATGGGGATAATTACGTTTCACATTCCACTCCTCCGGGAACGACAGTCTATCAGCGGGGATGGCGTCCGAAGATCTGACTCTGACGAATCGGCTCATCCATCCCTGATCTTTATCCTCGTCGATGCAGGCGAGGAGCGCCTTGGAGGATCGGCGGTGCAGTTTGATTAGGCCCCCGCGAAAGAGGCGAGGCTGTACAATCTGATCAGATGGTCGAGGGTGAAAGTCATTCCCTCGACCATGTTGGCAATATATAGAAACATATGTATACGATCCTCCAAAAATAAGGATAGATCTGACCGAGTGTCACTCGATATTGATGGAAAAAATCAAGAATCACCGGGTCAATCGGTGGAGAAGAAGAATCGACGGGGCCTAAGGTGAAGAGGTATGTATATACACTGAGAAAGCCATCCTTGTGCGTGACTATTAGGCTTTCGTCAGACGTAGGGATCTCTACTCGAGCCGCCTCCCCCAGCGCTAATCAAGTTTTACCCTCTCTATATCTGATACTACACTTATGTATCGGGACATGGGCTCGCATCGGCCCGGTGTAGAGGGGGCTTTTTCTATTTAGAAGTCAGAAATAGTGTCGAAAGGGCCAAGGATGCATTGCTCGAAAGGAGGAATTTTTGGCTTGCCCATGGACGGGCGTCATGAAGAAGTGGCTCCCTCTTTTTGTGGAACCGTTTTGGATGTTTTGGCCATGATAACAATCGAGTTTTGAAGTGAGAAGAAAAAAAATGTGCACGGGCAGAAGATAAAAATGGAAAACACTTAGTTAAATCTGAGGATTTGGAGAAGATAAAGAAGATGCAAAACTATGAAAAGGCAAGAGATTGTAGTATTTATAGAGGCCCTTTGGGCATGCTTCAAGCGGAAGGGTCAAGATCATGACGGTTCATGGGCTTCTCGAGACTTGTGTTGACAGCGACCTCTGGGCGCAACTTTTTATGTCGCATCATTTAATGCTCTAAAGGGACTGACGTCATAATATGAGCATCGAAAAGGAAAAAGTCAAGACCGTTTCTTATCTCTTCATTCTAAGAAATGCGGGGACTATCTATATACGACTAAAAATGGAGAGCCCGATTTTACGGTCGCTACGACGCTCAGAAGGCTCGAAGGCTTGAGTTTTGGCATCGAGGGTTCATATCGAAGTCCCTCGACCTCGAGGCAATGCAAATCGAAGATCAACGTGGAAAGGCTGGAAATGCCCAAAGGGCATGTGGTTAAAGTTGACAAAGTATACAAAATAGTACAGGCCCGTACCGTGGCATTAAATGGTTGTACCAGCCGTATCTCTTTGCATTAATTACATGTACTATGTTGGGATTTCCCCTCATATATAAAGGGGGGCCTTGTCACTTTGTAACACATATGATACTTAATATACAAGACTAAGAACATTCACTGCTTCCCAATTCAAACATTCTCTATAATTGTCTAATTGATTTGTTGTCTTTCATTTTATTGTTCATTAATTGTTCTTCATTCATTGCTCATTACTGATCATAAAGAGGCCACCCCAGAAGCCTTCGACATTGTCGAATCATATTCGATTGTCCGTTATCGAGCCCCCGACCTCGAGGACCTTTCATATCGACCTCAAGATCCTATTTTCTCGCTGCTCGATTTACATAATCTTGTTATCCCTCGCTTTTATTTCGTTTTCTCACCTCTCATTTAGCATATATTGCCTAAACACCTGATATTAAAATAGATCACGTATTTTTAGGGTCACAAAATCAAATATAATTGTAATAACCATTTTCAAGATAAACAAACTACAATTGCGATTTTAAGAATGAAACTAGGAAATTATTTTTATTTGTTTTTCAAATGATAATAAGGCTTAGGGCTATGACCTTCAACTAGGTGTTCTCTTAATGGGTTCAAGCCTTAAAGCTTGTTTTATTGGTCGGGGTGTATTGTAGCTATCAACACTCAAGTACCCACACAACACCTCTCGGTCAGAGACTGATTTTCCCCAATACTTTCTCAAGTCCAAATGGGTATTGAACAAAGTAGTTGATAATAAGCTCAAGTCGGATTTTACTATCTCTAGGTTCATCTCTTTAATTAGGCTTATCAATCTCCTGATTCACCCAATTTCTTGCGAACCAAGTCAAATAGGCATGAAATAATATTTGCAACCATTAAATCTACAAATAAAAGCAAAAACAAGGCTAGATAATCAACACCCAACTGTAAATAAGCAATAAATCAAACACCTATTAAGTTTACACAACCCTAGTGAAAATCTAGCTACTCATGCTTAAATTAGAAGAAAAAGAAGAAGTGATAATTAAACACATATTAATAATTAAGATGATAAAAGCAATATTCAAAAAACTCAAAATAGCAAAAACTACTAAAAGGAGCAAAGTAAACGACTGCTGATGTCAAAAGTTACAAAAGTTATCCTAAAAAAGTGAAACTCTTCTATTTACACAGTGCTGGAATTTTCGAACATGCTCTTTCGGAGGGTCTGCAGTTGCACAATTCCATGTGTAGTCCGCACTTTGCTTCAACTTGACAGGATTGGAATCTTGTGGCCGCACAATTTTGAACCGCAGCCGCATCTGTCTCTTTCTGCGGTCCGCACATTTCTGAGTGCGTCCTAACATGGCTCTTTTGCGGACCGCACAAATGCAATTGCAGCCGCATAGCTGATCTTCTGCGGTCGCACAATAATTTTGCGGTCCGCACTTCCATTGAACTTGATATGCATGTTCTCTGAACTTTCGCTCTAGCCATGCTTCTGCGGCTGAGGTCGCACATTTCATGTGCGGACCACACTTCTCACAGAAGTCTGATAAGTTCTTCTGCACAATCTGTGACCGCAGATGATAATCTACGTTCCGCACTTTAGAGCTTATGTGCTTGTTTTTGTCCTTGGTTCAGATTGCTCCTTCTTGAGTTGGATTTCATTGTTAAGGCTCACTTTCCACCATTTCTGCAATTTAGCATATTTCATCAGTTTTCAGCAACACAATTAAATGCATTTGGACTAAAACGAAAAAAAAAATATGCTAATAACTAGTCAAAATCTCCACTCGTCAGAGGTGCCATCAACAAAGGCAGACTGAGATTAACGAACTCTTTCGCGAGCTTCATTTGAAGACCTGACGAGAAGAGAAGATGTAAAGGAGAGGGGAGGGAGTCGCCGACTACGATGATCTAGTGAATGCCGCCGATGATTTGTGACATATTTGGTTGGAGGGAGAGGGAGAGAGACAAAATGCAGAGACTAGGGTTTGCATGTCGGAGAGTGAGAGGTAGTTCTAATTTGTGAGTTTACATAGCTTTGCACTTTGAAATAAACCAAAAGATATTTTAAAAATTAAAGTAATAAATACAAGCAGTTTTCACAGCCGCAAATACAGATTGAAACGCCACTATACAAATTTGTAATATATCGGATAGAAAGATGCTCCAAATACGATATATTCTGGCTGTTTTTGAGAACCGCCATATAAAAACCGCCCAATTTCCCCCTTTTTTTTTGTAGTAAACAAAGATATCGACAGTTATAGTTTTTTTTTCTTCTTGCAAAGAAGGAGATATGCATTTTTTTAATAACCTTGCCACTGTCAATGCATCAGCCTCTAGTAATCTCGTTGCTGTAAACGTAGCAGCCCTTGCAAAACAAAGTTTTGATCAATAAATTACTCTCTCCGTTCCAAATTTATGTGAACCTGTTTGACTGGGCACGAAATTTAAGAAAAAATGAAAACTTTTGAAATTTGTGGTCCTAAATAATTCAAAAAGGGCCCCAGAGTATTTATGTGGTTATAAAAGCTTCTCATTAAGGGTAGAATTGTAAGTTTAAGCTAAATTATTATCAAATTTAGAAAGAAGTCACTCTTTTTGGAACTGACTAATAGTAGCATGTATTATGCGATGTAGATGCTATTTATGATCTAAGTTAACCATACTTTATTGATGTTTTAAGTGCTAAATGATAACAAAATACTCTAATTGTGGTTTTTATGCTTTGCAGGAGCTACTCCGAGGTAGGAGGATGATATAGAGTGTTTTGGAGTCGAATATATAGATACAAGGCCAATCGAGAAGCGCCCGGCTGAAGACGAGCAAGAAAAACTGGGAAAAAATTCCACCGCGACCGCGGTCGTACCACGGTTGGCCCGCGACCGCGGTCGATCTGGAGAAGGCCAAGAGAGTCCAGGGGCTAAAGTGTAAAACGTGGGCAACTTATCCTAACCCTATATAAACTCAACAAACTCGCCCAAGAAAAGGATAAGCTTGTTTTAGACTTAATTAGAGGCAAGAACAAGTCTGAGAAAGATTAAGACACCTTTAAAGTTTTTCATTCTTCTTCCTTTTACCATTGTTTTGTGAATCATGAATTATTTTATGGCTTTATTTAGTTTTATCATGAATAGCTAAATATTTACTCTAAGGTTTTGATGGAACCTATTGAAGGACGAAATTCTTGCTATGTTAATATAGATTTGCCAAGTTTAATCTCTATTTGTTCAATTACGTTCTTGTTGTAGTTAATTGAAAGGATCCTCAATTAGCTGTGCATATTTAGTATGTATTACTCGGGAGAGAGTGCATATTTAGATAGTTGTTGAACAACATCACTCCCGACGTATGTGAGGAATCAATAACCAAGGGTTTAAAGGTGGGATTAGGGATAACGAAACCTTGGGTGCGATCTAAGTGAGCTGTAATAAAAGCCAGTTAGCGTAACTCGGGAGAGTATGTCTAGTAAATTATCGTAATTACTAGGGAGAGATTTACGGTAGTAAGAGTGCTCATGATCGATAGAGACGATTAAGCGAATTTATATGAAACATAGCAGGAAGGATTCCATCAATAGGGGAAATCATAACCTTAGATCATTCTCATTATTGTTTATAACCCATTTTTAGTTAGCTCTAGTTAATATAATTTCATTAAGTAATAGTTAGTAGAAAAATAACCAATTGTTATCTAAAATATCTTGGAAGTTGATTACGTGGAATTGAGTGAGTCCGATACTTGTAATTGATAGGTTAATTCCCTGTGGGATTCGACTCTGGGCTTAATACCCGGAATATATTGACAACGACCGCTTAGTCCTTTGTATAAGGCATAGTTGAACGTGATCACGAACCAAAAAGGAAATATGTTCACATAAACTGAAACAGAGGAAGTATTATATTACATTAAATACAAAATACTAGAGTTTAATTTTTTTTGCAGTGTATTAATGGTATCACATATATTTACTCAATAAAGTGATAACATGCATGACCTCATAGTTTATGCTGATAATAGTACAAATATATTTTACACTGTCAAGCATGTCATATGTACATTCTTGCAAGGTCATGAGTGGAGGATTCAGCAAAAGAAGCCATAGAGAAGTTCAAGTAACATATTGAAGAGCTATGTTGTGTGCATCATTCATTTGCTTAATCCCTGTCCAACAGGTGTAATAAGGGTGACAGTACTTGGTGCAGATTCTTCAAAATAAAAGTTGCCGTAACTGGTGTTGTGGTGCAAAATGGGGTCCTAGCAACATTGTTGAAGAGGCACCAGTTATAAGATTCATAAAATATGCAACAAGAGTGTATAAATTCAACGAATAGATCCTCCACTAGTATTAATATTATGAAGTTCAATCTCCCACTAGTATTCAACATTCAGCAAGCTGAGCAAGGCATATACGATTTGGACGACCACGGTAACATTTATTACAGCCTAATAAAGTTTCACGTTCTTCAACTCTATCAACCTCATGAGTAGCTGCAACGCCTTCTTTGATCACCCCAAATGTTTCAACATATTGTCTCCTGCAAAAAAAAAATATGTTGTTTAATTAATTAGTGTCCATGTCCAAGATTAACCATTTTAATTGACCAAACTACAAAGTAAAAAAGAGGATAGGGCAGCCAAGGTTTATAAAACAGACCTTGCAGGCAGTTGATCTGCATCTGGACGATAGTACCCAGTCCAAATTGGGTCACCAGCAAAGAGCCGGATTGCCTACAAAATTGATCATATTTCGTCGATGGCACATTTGAGAACAATTGTACTAATAAAGTATAATACAGAAAGAGTGCAACCGACATTAGCCTTAAACTAAGAGGGAGCAGTGGTGACAACATGACCACGATTAATAGGCTGTACGAAGAGTTGATCAAGAGTTAAGCAAGTTTGACTAATATTGACAACCGTTGACCTAGACTAGACCACCCTTGGAGCTTAACTCAAGTATTTTTTCACATGCCCCATTTGACTACGACTCCTTTAGTTATGGAAAAACTTTTATTAGTCTAGAACTAGTATATGTGGACTTGGGGCTAAACTCATTGTTTAGCTAACAATATAAATAGGAGCACTCGATCTAGCGTTTTTACCTATTATATTTAGGTATGGCTCTAGCGACTTGTCACTTTGAGTTGTTGAAGAACTCATTGGATTGCCATTAAAGGTGGTTTTTAATTTTGGGGTAATATTTTTGCTTATCTTTGACATCTTTGTGTTAATATATATTTACGCAATGAGGATGTAATTATTGTTATATACTCACTGTGGTCTAATTTTATCAATTTAATTCTGTTGTCTAGAAAATAAATAGTCACGCTAGATGCTCTTCAACATTTGCTTAGGAATTAATGGTCTTATTAATTACCTTAATGTAATTGCTTGAATCAAGTGTGAAGCGATGATAAATTCCAGCAGGCACAACAATGAGTCCACCTTTCTTTACCCATATCCGAATCCAAGCGCCATTACGATCCCGGACATCAAAATAACCTACAACAAGAGATGCACATAATTTAGCAACGTCTAGTATAGTTGACACATTGATTTGAAAAGTCAAATTAATGAAGTCTAGCATTATTACCACTTCCTGCAAGACAGTAACGGACCTCCTCATCAATGTGCAGGTGTTCTTCAAAGAATTTCTTCTTCATCTCCTCGTAATTTGCTAATGTTTTAGGGGAAACTTCAATCATGTCCTGAAGATATTTTGTAGTGAGCGTTTGGGCAATATTTTTGTTGAAATTGATCAAAAAGAGTATTATTTTGAAGTTGAAGTTTAGAATTTGAAATACTAGTATTTATGGCCAACTAATACTATGAGCCTTATGAAGGCCTTAATGCTTATCGGAGTTCGAAAATTTTCCGCTTATGTAAATTTCAACTTACCATGTAAAGATATTTACGTGATTCTCGAATTTTCTTCAACTCCTCATCAGTCTCATACTTGTCTGCATCAAGTCTCCAGCTGAGCACTCCAAGCTCTGAAATTTAGGACAAATCTAGGACTTCAACTTGTAATTAAGGTTTACAACATATCTTTGTATATAAAAACTTATCATTAAGGATAAAATTTAAGAAAATAAGTTAGATTATTTCCAAATGACAAAAAAAGTTATAATTCTTCTTGTAACAAAATTACTAAAAAGAAAATATTACCACATGAGCAGAAAGAAACGGAGGGAGTTAATGTAGCATTAACGTAATGTATTACCTGCAAGCTTGTCAAGAAACACAAATTCCTTGGGAAGCCTCTGATTGTCAAACATGTACCATGCCTCTATCACTTCCTCTCTCAGATCCTTTACAGCTACTTCTGCTAGTTGACAGACCCCGAATCCACAAAAGAAGGCAAGGGAAATTAAAATCTGTGTAGAGAAATTTTCAGTTAGTCTTCGTTCCATCTTAAAATAAAAAGAATATAATGCACCTTATCATCTGGCTGGAGGAAAAATGATCAAGTAAACGTATTTACATTCAAAATGTTTTAAGTGAAAATCGATTTATAAAAAATGTACATGTTGAAGAACCACTCAACAGTACACCTCCTAAGGAAGAAAAAAAGAGAATAGTATATATATATATATATATATATATAGTGTCACTCTTGATTGTAAAAGTTATCTCTATTATCTCTAGCAGGTTGGGACTCACCTAATACAAATTAAAAATACCCATGAATGTTGAGGAAGATTTGTATATCCCTTCCAAGAACAACCAATGAAAAATTAAGGGAATAAAAAGACAAAAATTGTCAATTACATACCTTTGCAATAGAAACCATCTTTCTTTATTTGCTAATCTCTCTTCTGGAACGTCGGCGAATGTTGAAATTCTGATACTAACGTAAAATGCTAGAAGAAAATATATAGTGGCAGTGAGAACCATTTTTAAGTCAATGTCCATCGTCTTTTTTTTTTCTTTTCAAAAACCTAAAATCATGTCACTATAAAGTCTAAGTCAACCGACTTTTTCCTTTTCGAGGCTAGTTGGGTGTGAATCTCCATAGTTTTATTACTACCAGTGTCTATTTTTTAGTTATTACTAACACGTTCAGTTTCAGTAATCTAATACTAATATAAGTTTCATTAAGGCTTTTCTTTTTAATTTTTAAACCAAATTCTTGAACACTTGGTCGACTAAAACTGCTAACCTCGTTGTCATTGCCCATTGGAATGCAACTCTTAGTATTTAAGTATTAAACAATATTTAAGTGGAGGTGGGAGGAGAGGTTGTTTTATACAATTCATGTAAGGTTTTTAAGGTTTAAGTAGAGTTATTTTATAATAAAAGAATTGCACTCCAATAAAATTTCTTCCTTTTTTTCTTAAATAAAGTGCATTCCATTATCCATTTAAACAAAATTCTTATTAACAATTTGTACATGACCCAATTTCATCAAAGATTCCATTTACTTTTCGAAGAGGTGATAATATCATTTGAAGCTACTTTATAGTCTTCTTTGAGATCACGTTGCACTATTTGTTCAACAATGAGTTATTGCTTTACCTGCTTGACATTATGCAATTAGACTTCGATATGAAATACCATTAGACAATCTATTTATTCATATTATTACAAAAGCAAGAAGTCCCAAGCAAAATATTGAGCGACAAAAATAATTTGGTAATATATATCAACTTTTATATTCTTTAAGAGATACTGAATATTTTATTCAAACATATAGTAATTATTATTTTTTAAAAATTTTTGAGTTTATAATGGAGTGCAAAGTTCCATTTTCAGTTCTTTGAAGGCAAAGGCCATATACATTATAACAAAGGTGTTTATCCAAGATTTTAATATTATGATTTTGGTTTTTAAGGTTCTTAGTACTGAATTCGTTGTACTTTTAAAATTATGAATTCAGGTTTAATATTTATGAAATGCTTATTGAATTTCACAGAAAAATTATACCCGCGATGAAATGCTGGTTTTAGATAAACCAGATGTTGAAGTATTGAATCCACCCTTGCATGATGAAATTTTAAAATGTATTCCAACTAGTGTCTTGTTTGTTATTATTGGTAACTTCAGATACTCCACTTTCAGTAATCAACTAATCTATACTATTATATATGTAAATAAAATTGTGAAATTTTCAGAAATCACTATTGTTTAGTGGCTATTAATTTCCTATAGCTACCATATACATAATTACTTCATATAGCTATTATTCAGTTGTTACGGTAGTGTATTAGCTGAATTCGCATTGCTGTATTCATGAATACAACATCAAAAAGTGCCTAAAACTCATGGTAGTTCAGCTGTATGCGCATGTATTCATATGTATTCGCGACATGTATTTATGAATGCAACAGCAAAAAGCGCCTAAAATCAGGACAGTCCAGCTGTACGCGGATGTATTCACATGTATTTACATGGGCAGCTTTCTAGCCATGCCCCATGACCCCTTGGACGCGCCCCGTGGCATCCTGGCAAGTCTCCCAACGCCCAGCGCCACGGACGGTCCCGTGGTCTTGGCCGCGCCAAGTCATGACAAGCGCACATGTGCCTCTGTCACCCCACCGATATCACTCGTCAGCCCCCAGCCGCAGGCAACTGCCAACAGCGTCGCGCGTGCAGATTGTGATGCCTAAGACAAAGTTGCTGACAACGGACCTGTTTCTACCTTGTAGAAAACTAAGTCCTTTTCATTGTAAATATAGAGTAGTTTTATTCCATGTATTTCCATTATGATTCTCTAGATTATTTAGGTCAAGTCTTGTAACTTTTGTTTTTTTAAGCATTATTAAGGGGGGATCAAGAAATCAAAAACTTTCTAGCAAGCAATTCTCTGTACTGGTGTCTCTCCCCCTCGACATCGCATTGGCTTGTTTTGTAATAGCTTCCATTAATGCAATCAAGCTTTCTTTCAATTCTCATTAATGTTCTCTCAATTGTTCTTGACATTGGTTTTCCCATACGGCACTGACAATCTCGTCTAAAGTACGGAGGGGACCTCAGTTAGCGGACAACAACTGCACTGACATCAGTTGCTTAGCCTTACGTCGCCCTTCCAAGGAATCTCAGGAAGGCACCACGTAATAGTTGGTATCAGAGCCTAGGCTCGACATCAGACGAGGGAACGCATTGCCATTACCACCATTTTTGACCATGGTGAATCATGGGCACCGCATTGCGGTTCTTGAAGAGACGGTTGACGTATTACGACCCATCGTACGTACGGCGCCTGAACTACAAACCAGCCTAGTGCAAAGGTTGGACGACATGGACCGCAGACTGCTCTAGGCCAAAGTTGACATAGAAAATATCAGTCGCGACTCTGAAGGAGGCCGGCAAACAGCGGCTACTGAGGCAGCCCAAATTTTTGGTAAATTCAAGGGCCTCCAACAGGAGCGTACCGAGGATTTAGCCTACAGGGCACAAGATGCAGACATGGTGATTGCCATGCAACAAACTATAGACAACTTGACAGGCCAACTCAATGTTGTCAATGCTGCTCTACAGGGTTTGCTTCGACGAGGTGGAAACCAAACCGGGGGTGCTGTGAACCTCACCCCTGCAATACAAAAACTGAAAATTCCTGAGCCAAAGCCATACAGTGGAGCTCGGAATGCTAAAGAAGTGTAAAATTTCATCTTCGACATCGAGTAGTACTTCGAAGTTGTGGGAGGCCTAGAAGAAGCCAAGAAGGTAGCAACTGCTTCCATGTATCTTCAGGGTGATTCTAAACTCTGGTGGCGAGTGAAGTACGAATCCATCAGGGCTGGTGAAGATGCTCTGGAGACATGGGCAGAACTAAAGGCAACCATACGCCAACAATTCTTCCCTGAAAACGTTGAGTACAACGCAAGGAGAAAACTATGGGAGCTCCGCCAGACCAAATCAATGCGGGATTACGTGCGAGAATTCTTTGCGCTCATGATACACATCCGTGACATGGGGGACAAGGACAAGCTCTTCATATTCCTGGAAAGGTTGAAACTTTATGCCCGTATGGAGCTAAAAAGACAAAGGGTAGATACCCTACCCAAGGTGATCCAAGCAACGGAATGCCTTGGGGACTATCAAGTGGAAACTCGGAAGGATAGGTCTCAACCGCCTGTCCGAGCGGGTACAAAGGAGGCCAGTCTAACAATGGTGTTCCTAACAGAAGCGGGTGAGACCTGAGTGCCACCAAATCTAAGACTCCTTCCTCAAGCAGCAACAATGTTGCCTCAAACAACAATGATCGGGGGAGAAAGCCTTCTTCAGGATGTCATCATTGCGGCGAGCCACATCGAAATAATGAATGCCCACATGCACAGATGAACACCCATCAAGATTTTGATGATGTGACGGATGACGAAGCAGATGATGCGGAGTAGACCGAACCAGTAGGTGCCTTCAATGAAATTGTTGGTTCTATTTCTTATGCATTAGCAAGAACCAGTGCTGGTATCCGTAAGAAGAAGGACCCTTGCCCAATCACCAAGAAAGGGAAGAAGAAGACGAATGAGAGGACTCCTCTTAAGCAAGAGAGGACCTTGATGTTCGTTGAACTGAAGGTGAATGGAAAACCCATTTGAGCGATGATATATACGGGTGCTACCTACAACTACTTGACCTCAACTCAGGTGGAGCGTCTTGGTATAGTTATAAGAAAGGGCAGAGGTCATGTCAAGTCTATCAACTCACCTCCTCAGCCAGTGGGTGGAATAGCCAAAGAAGTACCAGTGAAGATGGCTCCTTATGAAGGAAAATTCAACCTACGCGTGGTGATCATAGATGACTTCGAGTTGATAGTTGGGCTGGAATTCTTGAGGCAAACCAACACCATGCCCATACTATATGCAGACATGCTTCTGATGATGGGAGCAAACGGGGCCAAGCTCTGCATTATCTCATGCATTCCCATGAAGATGGCCGCTGAGAACATCTCGTCCTTGCAGCTGAAGAAGGGAGTCAAAAGATATGAACATACGTTCCTGGATACCCTATGCATTGAAGAGGTAGAACGCTCATCAGGTCCCATTCCTACACCCGTAAATGAGCTACTACTGAAGTTTGAAGACGTCATGCCGCAGGGGATGCCAAAGCGACTCCTGAGTAGGTGCACTGTGGACCATGAGATTGAGTTGGTGCCGGGTCCGAAATTACCTGCCGGGGCGCCATATATAATGTCACAACCCGAACTCACCGAGCTTCGGAGATAGTTGACGGAGATGCTATACACAAGGATCATTGTACCCTCCAATTCCCCATATGGATCCCCTATGCTATTTCTAAAGAAACATGATGGTAGTCTACGACTCTGTGTGGATTATCGGGCTCTAAAAAAATAACTGTGAAGAACAAGTATCCTATTACTCTCATGGAAGACTTGTTCGATAGATTGGAGGGTGCGACGGTGTTCACAAAAATTGACCTGAAGACAGGGTATTGGCAAGTTCGAATTGCTGAGAGTGATGAACACAAGACGACCTGTGTGACAAGATATGGGTCATTCGATTTCTTGGCTATGTCGTTTGGCTTGACTAACACTCCAACCATATTTTGCATCCTGATGAACCAGGTCTTCCGAGAGTACATTGACGAATTCATGGTGGTCTATTTGGATGACACTGTGGTTTACAGCCAAACCCTGGAAGAACACCTAGAGCCCTTGCAGAAGGTCCTAGCTCGGTTGTGGGAGCATGAATTATATGCAAAGCTATCCAAGTTCTCCTTTGCTAAAAAACATATCGACTTCCTCGGACATGTCATTGAGGAAAGGCGGATTAAGATGGACCAACAAAAGATCCAAGCTATCACAAATTGGCTGCCGCCAAAGGATATCCATGCCTTGAGGGCGTTCCTTTTCCTATGAAATTTCTATCGGCGATTTGTGAAAAATTACTCCCTTATAGCAGTGCCATTGACAAAACTCCTCAAGAAGGTCACCCCTTGAGATTGGGGACCCAGGCGAGCGGAGGCCTTCAACACATTAAAGAGGCTATGCCTAGCAGCCTCGTCTTGGCCATCCCTGCTTTGGCCAAGCCATTCGAGGTACAAACGGATGCTTCTAACTATGTTCTTGGTGGAGTCTTACTCAAGATGGGCATCCTGGTAGCATACGAGAGCTAGAAGCTAAAGGATGCAGAACGGCTTTACGCCACCCAGGAGAAAGAATTATTGGTTGTTGTTCATTACTTATGCCTTTGGAGGCATTATCTACTGGGATCCTCGTTCGTGGTCAAGACAGATAACACAATTGTTAGTCATTTCATGACCTAGCCGAAGCTGAATGGCCGACAGGCCGGTGGTAGGAACTCCTAGCAGAATTTCACTTCAACCTGGAGAACAGAAGTGGGAAGACTAATCATGTTGCTGATGCGCTCAGTCGGAGAGCTGACCTAGCATCAGTGTGCATACTCGCCACCCTAAGGGGGGGGGGGTGAAGTATCTACCACCATAAAAGACCAGATACAAGATCTACTCATCAAGGATCCTACTACACAGTATTCGGTTGATCTACTAGGACATGGGTAAACTCGCCAGTTATACATGAATGATGGTTTCCTAAAGATAAAAGGGAACCGACTTTATGTTCCTAAAGGAGGAGATCTGAGAAGGACTCTTTTGGCGGAATGTCACGACACTCTGTGGGCCGGCCATCCCGGCGAAGAACGCACCATAGCATTACTTTGTCGTGCATATTATTGGCCTCAAATGGCCGATGACATCGATTAGTATGTGAGGACTTGTCTAGTATGCCAGAAGGACAAGTCCGACCGCTTGACACAAGCGGGACTCTTAGAACCACTAGTTGTCCCAAAGAGACCTTGGGAAAGCGTGTCTTAGGATTTCATCACTGGATTGCCCAAGGTCGGAGATCTCATAACTATCTTGGTTGTGGTGGATCAGTTTTCCAAGTATGCCACCTTTATTGCAGCACCACAATTTATATTAGCAGAAGATACAACTCCACTCTTCTTTTCTCATGTCGTCAAATTAGGGCCTGCCCAAAGACATCGTTAGTGACCGCGATTCACGCTTCACTTGAAACTTTTGGACCCAACTATTTAAGTGCCTCGGGTCAAAATTGAGTCATAGCTCAAGTTTTCATCCGCAATCCGATGGCCAGACGGAGCGGTTCAATGGTATGTTAGAGGAATATCTCCGCCACTTTGTTACCGGATCACAGAAAAATTGGGTGAAGATTCTGGATGCTGCTCAACTGTGTTTCAATTCACAAAAGAGCTCTAGTAGAAACAAAAGTGCTTTTGAAATTGTTACCAGGCAGCAACTGCTACTCCCACACGCTGTGAATGCACCAAACATGTCAAAATCTCCTCGAGCTGCTAGCTTCTCAAAAGAATGGAAGCAAAATTTGGAGATAATGCGGAGCTATCTGGTCAAAGCCCAAAAGCAGATGAAGAGGCATGCTGATCAAAATTGTCGCTTTGTTAAATGCCAAGTAGGAGACAAAGTGATGGTCAAAATTCCAAAGCGGTACTTGTTTGAAGGGGTCCATGACCCTTGCCTATTGCAAAAATACATTGGACCCTTGTCCATTAAAAGGCGCATTGAGAAAGTTGCATACCAGGTGGATACCCCAGCTTGGTGGAAAATTCATCACGTCTTCCATGTCAGCCTTCTGAAACCTTTTCAGGAAGACACGAAGGACCCTTCATGGATCCAACTCACATTACCCAGTATTCGAGGCCCCAATTCAACCAGGAAAAGGCGTGCTGAAGCCGTACTTGATGATCGGGTGATTCACGCCTCAAGGAAGGATCACCAAGAGTTTTTGGTGAAATGGCAAGGTTGTGATGCAGAGGAGAATACTTGGGAGAGGGGAACAAACCTCAAAGCCTACAAGATCCTAATTAAAGATTATTTTTCAAGTAAGTCACCGAGGACGTCGTCAACTCAGATGGAGGAGAATGTCATGGGAGGCTTTCCAGCCATGCCTCATGACCCCTTGGACGTGCCCCGTGGCGTCCTGGCAAGCCTCCCAACGCCCAGCGCCACAGACAACCCCGTGGTCTTGGCCACGCCAAGTGACAAGCGCGTATGTGCCTCTGTCGCCCCACCGATATCCCTCGCCAGTGCTCAGCCACAGGCAGCTGCCAACAGCGCCGCGTGCGCAAACAACGCCGCATGTGCAGATTGTGATGCCTAAGACAAAGTTGGTGACAACAGACTTGTTTCTACCTTGTAGAAAACTAAGTCCTTTTCATTGTAAATATAAAGTAGTTTTATTCCATGTACTTCTATTATGATTATGTAGCTTAGTTAGGTCAAGTCTTGTAACTTTGGTTTATTTTGTTTAAGCATTATTAGGGGGTATCAAGCAATCAAAAACTTTCTAGCAAGCAATTCTCTGTACCGATGTCTCTCCCACTTGACACCGCATTGCCTTCTTTTGTAATAGCTTTCATTAATGCAATCAAGCTTTATTTCAATTTTCATTATTGTTTTCTCAATTGTTCTTGACATTGATTTTATAAACATCACGCAAGTTTGTTTAACACTAATTGCATTTCAATAAATATTTTTTTTCAATAAAGTGCATTCAATAATACATTTCATCAGAATTTCCACTAACAATTTGGAATAATTGAACTTCCTCAAAAATTTCCATTTATTATTGTAAGAGGTGACAATATCATTTGAAGCTGCTCTAGTTTTCTTTCGAGATTGCATTGTAATTTTCCAGCTATGTGTTTATTGCTTTACATCTTGTATATTATGTAATTTTTTTTGCAAACGGAATGCGAGATTACATTAAAGTAGTTAATTAAGAATGTTAGTACACAATGAATTTAGTCGTGTTAACACAATCCCATAAAAGTCTTGGTAGAGATGAAAAGAAAGCACGTAAATACACGTAGACCAATGTTTATCTCGAAATACGAGTAACAACTAAACTTGTATTGTGGTTTTAAGGACACGTGATCTGATTCAATACCAATTGATAAATGACGAATTAAAAAAATGAATTGAACGGTAAAAATAAATCAAACCAGTGTTTCAGCGATATGACGACCTCGATTATGAACATGCTCGAGATCGGTTGTTCAGAACAATAAGAACAATAGCAAAAATATTCGTAAGTAAAGAGTAGCGTATTATTATTTCTCAGTGAATGTATGTATGGTTACGAACAGGGTTCCTCTTTATATAGTATAGGAATCCTAAATAAGGTACAACTATAATTTCGAAAATAAAATCCATGATTGATGTCATTAACCCTTAGCGGTTCCGTTACTCCCGAGATTTCCGCCGAGATCCATGGTCGATTACTGATATCTCTCTGTTTTGTTGCTCGATGTTGGTTATGCCCGATCTCGATCTTTCGATATTCGTGTCTTCGAGCTCGAGCCCACTTCATTATGAGATTATTCTTGGGGAAATCCCTCGAGCCCATAAAATCGGGCATACTCAATTTAACCGTATACAGATAGTCCCCGCGTTTCTTAGAATAACATGATAAGAAATGATCTGAGTTTCGATTCCTTGTACCTCTATGGTGACATTTTCCTCACGACGTAAGCGATGGATATGATCGAAACATCCCATCGGTTAGGTTCCTCAAATCATCAATGCATGTCAGCCAGCGGTCGGCCACTAGTGCCACTGAATCGTCGCCCCAAACCTATAAATATCACCTCCTACATTGGATCAAACTTTACTTTTTCTCTGATTAAAACTCTCAGCTTCTAACTCTTCTCATCTTCCTCTTGTCGCCGCCTATTATGACGCTGTTGTTCTCACCAGAGCCACCAATTTTACACCTATCTTGGACCTTCTTTGCTTACACAAATGGATAAAATCTCCAAGACTATGCCGCAGAAAGCAAAGGCTTCATCTTCCTCCTCCCGGCCCGCTGGTGATAAAACGCCGGTGGAGCCCCGTATCGAGGAGTGTGTCCCTGGGCCAATTGAACTAACTTCTGACTTCAAAGTCGAGAGACCCTCATCAGTTCCGAGCCGCTGTGAGCATGTCCCGATATATCTGCTCGATATCGAAAGGCAATCTCGAGAGGGTGAAAAAAGGACTGCAATTGGGAAAACAAGCAAGTGGTGGTTCCTTCCCCTGAGGAGGACATTACCACCTCTGTGAAAGGTTATTTGACTGTGTATACCTAACCTTTCACACTGGGTCATGTAGATCCGGTCACCCTCTATTTCTGCCGTCAGTATTGAATGACCCTTGGCCTGATCTACCCTTTTTTTTTGGCGTATCATCAATTTGCTCATGTTTTTTTCGAGAAAAGTTGAGGGGATGACTTTCACCCTCGACCATCTGATATGGTTATACAACCCTCGCCTTTATCGAGGTGGGTTGATAAAGCTGCAACATCGGGCAACGAAGACACTGTTATCGAGCATTGATGAGGATAAGGACCGAGGATGGATGGGTCGGTTCGTCCAAATCAAGACCTCCGACCTAATTCCGGTCGAGAAAATGCCATTCTCCGAGGAATGGAACATGAAACGTAAGTGCAACTTCGTTACTGGTACTTATTGTTTTACTCCATTTATTCCCCTTTTGACTCTGGTTCTCTTTTCATGGTGCAACTTCCCCTTAGTTCCCCGGTTCAATTCCGGACCTTGAAGGCTAGGTTCGACAACTGGTCTCCACCTCTTCTCATGCCAAGTGTTGTTGGCTTGATTTGGCCAGGGGTCGATGGGAGGCCAAAAACTACGGTGAACTCTTTTGCTTGTATATCGAGGTTTCCCTCGTAATGTATCCTTTACTAACTTGGTTTCTTTACGTGTAGGTCTTGGTGAAAACCTTGCTATGAGGCCACCTCCGCCTGGAGAAGAGGAGGCATCGAAGGCAAATAAAGAGAGGAAGAGGAGAAGAGCTTCTCCTTCCGATACCCCCAAGCCAAAGAAAAACAAAGATCGAAAGTCAAAATCCAAGCCCTCTGCTCCTCGTATCAACGTAGTTCAATGACTACGAGAGGAGGATAAAGAGGGTGAAGATGATGGTTTCTTCCTGGTGGCCAGAAAAAAAGAGAAGTACTGAGGCTTCTAGGAGCGTCGAGCCGGTGGAGCTCGAGGTAGCTCAATCTCGGACCGATGGCATCTCGGAAGAGGGTTCGAGCAAAGTCCCCGAGCAATCGAGTGGTGAGGATGCCCCCCGTCATGATAATCAGCCGGCGGGTGTGCCCGAAGGGTCTAGCCCGAGGCCCTTCGGAGAGAAGATAATGTCCCAAGTGATTCACTTGGGATAATAAACATTGGCGATTTGCCGCTAGGCCCTACATTCTCCGAGGGGCAGTTTCAAGATGCTCGGGCCATGGGGAATCCCGACGCGGGGCTGGCCCACGAAGGGAATGATATATTCTGGGAGTGCTTCACGGGGGTCGGTGATGGTCATGATCTAGACGCATCGTTTATTTTCGACGAGGCTCAACGGCTTCTAAAACAAGTAAGTTTCATTTCTTCGTATTTATATTTGTGTTTAATTCATATCTTTTCAAGCCTGACTCTCTTCTTTGTGTATAGGCCATGGTGCTCAACCGAGAAGCATCTTCCAAATCCCGGGCGGAGGTATCCCGATGTGAGGTCGAGCTCAAGAAGCTCGCGGAGGAAAGGGATGGCCTCAAACTCCTCTACGTTCAAAAGGAAGAGGAGATTATGACCCTTCGAGCTGAACTCACAAGAGCTCATCGAGATCAGATCGAACTCATCGAATGGGTAACATAATTTCTTAAGAGCTTGTTATGCGTTAACTTGATTTATGGTAATTAAACTTTTTGCTTTGCAGGTTCAGCAGAAGGGTGAGCTGGTGGAGCAGCTTCGATAGGAGTCTAAGATGAAGGAGGCCGAAACCCTAGGGTGGAGACAACATATGGTGCGTCTTGCCTCGGAGAAGGATGCACTTCGGGCCCAACTGACTTCAGCCGAGTGCCAACTCCAAAGTGTGAAGGAGGAAAACCTGTCCCGTGCCCAAAGGATCGAGGAGGTTTAGGCCACGTTGGCCGCCGAGCTTGCAAAGGCTAAGGCTGAGGCAGAGGCACTTGTGGCCTCTTATCGAGCTGATGTCGAGGCTGCCAATCTTCGGGCACAGGAGATCTCCACTACAACCGAAATTAGATTATCATGTGATGTCGACCATGCTAGGTGACAATCTCAGAGAGAGGCTCTCGAGGAAGTGCACGCTCGTGGCTTCGCCCTCTCAGCTGACATCGAAAATGCCAAAGTTTTGCAGGTTGAGGCTGCAACCTTGCTTTCTGATGAAATTGATTCTGCTAGTTGGTCCGAGAGCGGAGAAGATGGGGGCGAGGCTGCCGAAGAAGTGGATTCCGAGGATGTGGCTCCCGGGGTGGACTAGGCTTTAGGATTTTCTTCTTTTATATCTTATTTTTTGTAAGGCCCCATGTGGCCCTTGTAAGAACTTTCTGTAAATAACAGGGTTTTTTTCTAGTTTGCCTCTGACTCGTGGTGCATTCTACTTTGCCTTATGAAAATTTTAATCGTTGTGGTTTGAACGAACACTGCTTCGAACTTGAATCAAACCCTTAGGTTTTAAAAATGAATCCTCGAGCTAACGGTATGTTCGAGATTTTGGATGGCTTTATCGATGCCATGGCTATATTATCTTTGAGAGCAAGTTCCAAACTTAGAATAAAACAACCCTTAGGTTTTCACCAAGTGAAGGGTAACCGAGTGAACCTTGGTCCGAATTTGGAGTGGACCTTCAGGTTTTCCTTTAGTTAGACGAGGGTTAGTCCCCGAGCTCAGAAATACATTTGAGACTTTATCTCGGGTGTCTTGACCGAATCTATAGACGTATCATTTTTGTAGCCAAGTTCGAACGAATTTGAACTTAGAACAAAGTAAAACGTTAGGCTTCTATTAAATGATGGGTAAATTTTGAGCTTACCGCAATATACCCTTGAAGGTTTTATGGTGAATCCTCGAGCTATAATTGACTCTATTTGCACTCAGAATAGAGTAACCCTTGGGTCCAAATCAAGTGAGAACGAGGTCGCGAACTCTAATTGTATTGGCCCTTAGGTTCTTTAGATTGGGCCGATTCGGCCTCTGAAAATGGCTATTATTTTCCCCTTTTCGGCTAAAAGACTTAGTAAAAATTTCTTTATTCCTTAGCATATGTTTTTTTATACCCATTGGGTTGTTTGAGGGTTTGATGATCGAAACACCATATTTATTTTGTGTCTCAATGTGTTTGTGTTAAGATAATTTGATACCCCCTGAGGTTTTTCGAAGACTGATATTATCGAAGCCTTTTAGGTATTCGGGGGTTGATTTTATCGAAGCCCTTTTTTAATTGCTTTGTCGAGGGTATCCTTTTAACTGGTTTTTTATAGTATTTGAAGGCCTTTTATTTATTGCGGAATTCGGAAGCCCTTTTTTAATTGCTTTGCCGAGGGTAGCCTTTTAACCATTTTTAAAGTATTTGAAGGCCTTTTATTTATTGCAAAATTCGGACGTCTCCGAGCCGCGTTATTTTAGCCGTACCTTTTAATATGGCCGTAGCCTTCGGGTATGTCTCTTGGACTTATTTCACGATGCCATTTCGAACTTGTTCGAAATATTAGTCCCTGAGTATGATGGCCTTGGCCTATATATCAAGGGGTGCCTCCTTGAGGTCTTGTGATTTCGAATTTAGATAACTCGAGTATACAGTCCCCGAGTGTTTGAAGTACGTTTATACTTGGCTCTTGATCCATTTTTCATAAGTATTAGTTTTGCATAATAGACCAAAATCATAAGTATGCGATTTGTATAATAGAGAGTTTTCTTCGAGACACGAGATATTCGATAAAGGGAGAATGCTTCTTTAAATAATTTATACATGCATACATGTTTTGTTGTCGGGGCTTGGCTAATCTATATGGACACTATTCATTCAACTGTTTGGCCCATTACAAAGTTTTTCCGATCAAGGCCCATAGACACGAGGTACATTTCTCAAACATATAATGTCCGAGGGTGATCCCCCCCCCAGTATTCGAGGTTGATTGCAAAGAAGCCTTGAATACTGTTGAATTATTTTCAGGTAGCACATAATTGTTGCCTCGTTAAAAACCTTGCCGGAAAAATCCATATGGGATAAAAACCGATCTAAGGGAAAAAGAGTGCACCGTGTACTTTAAAACCTGAGGTCTCGATGTATTAGGTCGAACTCCTATAACGAGTTAGTTCCAAATATATATATAAGAGAAAGAAAGGAGAAATTCATACCTTAGCAATAGTATCGCTTGAGAAGCGATATGTTCCAGTTATTTGGCGGTGGTTCGCCGCTCATCGTTCCGAGTTTGTAAGACCCTTTCCCGACTATGTCGAGGATTTGGTAGGGTCCTTCCCAATGAGGTCTGAGTTTCCCTTCATTAGGATCTCGAGTGTTGAGGGTGACTTTTCCTAGGACTAGGTCCCCGACTCTGAAGTGTCGAAGGTTGGTTTTTCTATTGTAGTACCTTTCGATTCGTTGCTTTTGTGCAGCCATTCGAACGATTACAGCTTCTCGTTTTTCATCTAGCAACTAGAGGCTGGTATTCATGGCCTCGCGGTTTGATTCTTCTGTTGCGTGTCGAAACCTGGTGCTAGGTTATCTAACTTCGACCGATATCAAGGCTTCGGAGCCATACACTAAGGAAAACAAATTTTCTCATGTACTGGACATCTATGTCGTCCGATATGCCCATATGACCTTGGGAAATATTTACCTCCACTTCCCTTTAGCTTCCTTTAGCCTTTTCTTAAAGGTTTAGATGATAGTCTTGTTCGTAGATTCGGCATGTCCGTTCCCACTAGGGTGATACGGTGTCGATAGTATCCTCTTTATTTTATGATCCTCGAGGAATTTCATTATCTTGCTGCCGATGAACTATTTGCCATTGTCACATACTATTTCCGTGGGGATCCCAAATCGATATGTGATGTGATCCCATATGAAGTCTATCACTTCTTTTTCCCTAACTTTTTCGAAGGCCTGTGCTTCAACCCATTTATAGAAATAGTCCGTCATAAACAAAATGAACTTAGCTTTACCTAGGGCCGATGGAAAAGGGTCGATGATGTCCATTCCCCATTTCATGAATGGCTATGGGGATAAGACTGAATGAAGTTGTTCGCCGGGCTAGTGGATCATCGGTGAAAACCTTTGACATTTATTGCATTTTCGAACGAACCCCTTAAAGTCTTTTTCCATTCTATCCCAGTAATATCCTACTCTGACGACCTTTCAAACTAGTGATTCGGCGCCAGAATGGTTCCCACAAGTGCCTTCGTGGATTTCTCGGAGAACATAGTCAGTATCTCCGATCCCAAGCATACTGCCAATGGACCATCGAACTTCCTTCTGTATAATGTTCCGTCTTCGTCTAATGTGAAACGAGCGACTTTAGTCTGTAAGGCCCTCGATTCTTTGGGATCTGAAGGAAGCTTTCTGTTCTTTAGGTACTCGATGTATTTATTTCTCCAGTCCCAAGTTAAGGTCGTAGAATTTATTTCCGCATGTCCTTCCTTGATCACAGACCCCGAGAGCTGGACGACAGTCCCCGAGCTGATCTCATCTTCTTCGACCGATGATCCCAAATTGGCAAGTGCATCGGCCTCGATGTTTTGTTCTCGAGGTCTATATTGTAGAGTCCACTCTTTAAAATAGTGCAAGCTTACCTGCAATTTGTCTAAGTACCTTTGCATCCTATTTTCTTGAACTCCGAAGGTTCCGTTTACCTGGTTCACTACCAGTAGAGAGTCAGATTTAGCTTCAATGACTTCCACTCCCAAGCTTTTAGCTAGTTCGAGACCTGCAATCATGGCCTCATACTCGGCCTCGTTGTTAGTCAATTTGGAAGTTTTAATGGATTGTCTAATAATACTACCCGTGGGCGGTTTCAAAACAATGTCGAGCCCGGACCCTTTCACATTCGAAGCACCGTCCGTGAAGACGGTCCATACCCCCGATGATGTACCCGATTTTAATAGAAGCTCTTTTTTCGCTTCGGGTATGAGGGTTGGCAAAAAATCGGCCATGAAGTCTGCGAAAATTTGAGACTTGATGGCCATTCGGGGTTGATATTCGATATCGTACTTGGTGAGTTTGACGGCCCATTTGGCCAATCGGCCCGATAATTCGGGCTTGTGTAAAACATTAAGGAGTAGATAAGTGGTTATCACACATATGGGGTGACATTGGAAATATGGATTTAATTTTCTAGATGTGCTTATTAATGCAAGTGCCAATTTCTCTAAGTGTAGATACCTAGTTTCAGCATCTCCTAAGGTTCGACTTACGTAATAAACAGGAAACTGCATACTTTGTTCTTCTCGAACTAGGACACCACTTACCGCGATCTCAGACACCGCCAAGTACAAGTAAAGCTTCTCATCTGCCTTCGGGGTTTGAAGCAAAGTGGGATCGATAAATATCACTTTAATTCTTTAAATGCATGTTGACATTCCGGGGTCCATGCGAAATCATTTTTTTTGAGTAAGGGGAATAACATGTGACTCCGATCTGATGACCTAGAAACGAATCGACCCAAGGCATCTATCCGTCCGGTTAGCCTCTGTACGACGTTTACACTATCTACGACGATGATGTCCTCGATGACCTTAATCTTATCAGGGTTGATTTTGATCCCCCAATTTGACACCATGAAGCCCAAGGAATTTTCCCGAACCGACCCCGAAAGCACATTTCTCAGGGTTGAGCTTCATGTTGTACTTCCTCAAGATTTCGAATGTTTCCTGCAAATGAGTCAAATGGTTCTCTGCATGCAGGGAATTAACTAACATGTCGTCAATATAAACTTCCATTGATTTACCTATTTGTTCTTCGAACATTTTGCTAACTAAGTGTTGATATGTAGCTCCTGTGCTTTTTAGCCTGAAGGTCATTACATTATAACAATAGGTCCCATACTTAGTGATAAAAGAAGTCTTCTCTTGGTCTCCTCGGTCCATTTGGATCTGATTTACTTAGAATAGGCGTCGAGAAAAGTAAGTATCTCGTGGCCGGCTGTGGCATCGATCATGCGATTGATGTTAAGAAATGGAAAAGAGTCTTTTGGACATGATTTGTTCAAGTCCTTATAGTCTACACAAATTCTAAGTTTGTTCCCCTTTTTGGGGACAACGAATACATTAGCTAACCATTCGGGATATTTTACCTCCCGAATGGACCCTATTTTGAGAAGTTTGGTTACCTCGTCCTTTATGAAGGCATGATTTACCTCGGACTGGGGCCTTCTCTTTTGTTTTATTGGTCTGAACTTGGGATCCAGGCTCAGTTGATGCGTTGTTATCTCCGGTGGAATTCCTATCATGTCTAAATGGGACCACACAAAGCAGTCCATGTTATCAATAAGAAATTGAATGAGTTTTTTCCTGAGTTTTGGGGGTTATTCTCGTTCCCTCAGGTATACCTTTCGTTCAGGAAGGTACTCGATTAGTATCACCTGTTCCAGCTCCTCGACCGTTGACTTGGTTGCATCTGATTCTTCGGGAACAACAAAAGTTCAAGGAGTTAGAAAATCCTCTTCTTCTTCATCCACTACCTGTTTCTCCGATTTGGTCGAGGCTGGGGACGGTCCTTTCGCTTCTTTGTCGTTGAATGATAAAGTTCCTTTGGGCACATAGTCTCGAGTTCATTTCTCTATGGTGATAGACACCTTAGTGCGTTTGAATATAGTTCCTTGTGGGACGTCGACCCCGCCTGCGATCATGTGAATAACATGCTGAGGTTCTTCTTGTTCGTTCTTTCTATTGGTGTCTCTTTCTCTAATGTGATTTTTAGCTCGATCAGATCGGAACTCTCGAAGATGGCCTTTGTTGAATAGTCGAGCTACCTCGTCCCTCAGTTTCCTGCAGTCTTCGGTCCTATGGCCATGTATGACATGATACTTACACATTATATCGGGTTCCTTTGAGAAGGATCGATCTGTATTGGTCTGAGCCACCTAGTATCTTTGATCCTTCCGATAGCCGATACAATCCCCGATGCATCGACGCTGAAATTGTACTCCGATAACTAAGGTGCTTCTGTGGGGTCTATGCATTTGTCGAAGCCAGTTTTACTCATAAGTCCCCTAGAGTTTTGCCTTCGGTCACTTCTTCGATCATTCCGGGTGGAATGGCGTCCTGAACCGTTATCCATTCGATCTGCAATATACGGCTGGTACCGATCTTTATTCGGCCTTGATTCTCTATCGAGATCCCTCTAATTTTGACCTATAGACCGGTTTGGATGTAGTGAAGTTGAAGGGGCTCCCAATTGGTCATCTTCGACCCTGATCTTTGACTGATACCAGTTGTGAACATATGCTCAAGTCACAGCTAGGTACTCGATCAAATTTTGTTTCAACTAGGCGTGATGCTACCGAACTCCGTTCATTCAAACCTTGGGTGAACGCCTGAACAGCCCAATCATTAGTGACTGGTGGCAACTCCATGCTTTCCATTTGAAATCAAGATATGAACTCCCTTAGAATCTCTTTATCCCTCTGTTTCACTTTGAATAGGTCTGATTGTCTTGTTGCAACCTTTATGGCCCCGACATGTGATTTTACGAATGAATCTGCCAACATGGCGAATGAATCGATGGAATTCGGTGGCAAGTTGTGATACTAAATCATATCTCCCTTCGACAAGGTCTCTCCGAACATCTTTATCAATATAAACTCAATTTTGTTATCCTCCAAATCATTACCCTTAATGTTGCATGTTTAAGAGGTAACGTGCTCATTGGGGTCAGAGGTCCCATTTTATTTGGGAATGTCAGGCATACGGAACTTCTTTGGAATGGGCTTCGGAGCCGCACTTGGAGGGAACGATTTTTGCACAAACTTCTTAGAATCCATTCCTTTCAAGATTGATGGTGCCCCCGGTATCTGGTCAACTCGGGAGTTGTTAGTTTCCACATTCTTGTCGTTGGCTTCGATTTTCTTCTCTCCCGATTCAATTCTCTTAGTGAGCTCCTCGAGCATCCTCATTATAGAAGGATCATTAGTCGAAGTGTTATCACCTGATCTTTCAGGCACCGGCTTGGTACGGCGAGTAACCTCCTGCTCAACCCTATTCGATGTTCTATGCTGATTTTGCAACTGAGCAATGGCGGTTTGTTGAGCTTGAAGCATTTCGAATATCACTTGGAGACTGACTCCTTCGTCTCCTCTGCGCTGTGTACCTCGACCATCAGTTCGACCCTCTCTGCGTACACTTCCTTCGGGGTCTGCGCCTAAGTCTGCATTCAGAGCAACATATGAATTGACACCGACCGGGTTAACAGGTGGTGCTCCTCCAAGATCAGCCTGTGGCACTTCGATTCCTGGAGCGATCACATTCTCGTTTTTTCCGTGAAGTCCGAGGCCATTGTCACCATGTGTAGATGTGTTTTGTGAGTTTGGCATGATTTAATCTGAAAACAAGAATTCTTGACAAGAACAAGTGTAAAATAGTGTGTTTTACCAGAATTAGCACTGAACAATCAATATTATCCTTAGCCCCACAGTGGGCGCCATATTGTTTACCTCGAAATACGAGTAACAACTAAACTTGTATTGTGGTTTTAAGGATCCGTGATCTGATTCAATAGCAATTGATAAATGACGAATTAAACAAATGAATTGAACGGTAAAAATAAATCAAACCAGTGTTTCAGCGATATGACGACCTCGATTATGAACAGGCTTGAGATCGGGTGTTCAGAATAGTAAGAACAATAGCAAGAGTATTAGTAAGTAAAGAGCAACGTATTATTATTTCTCAATGAATGTATGTATGGTTACAAATGAACAGGGTTCCTCTTTATATAGTATAGGAATCCTAAATAAGGTACAACTCTAATTTCGAAATAAAATCCATGTTGATGTCAATAACCCTTAGCGATTCAGTTACTCCTGAGATTTCCGCCGAGATCCATGGTCGATTACTGATATCTCGCTATTTTGTTGCTCGATGTTGGTCATGCCCGATCTTGATCCTTCGATCTTTGTGTCTTTGAGCTCGAGCTCGCTTCATTATGAGCTTATTCTCGGGGCAGTCCCTCGAGCCCATAAAATCGGGCATACTAAATTTTAACCGTATACAACCAAATACAACCAAACACATGACTGACTCTGAGTTTGAGTCAAAATATTAACCCGTAAGGCTGCCTTGGTTAATATAGATATATTACACTTATGTGATAGTGACCAAGTGTCCCTAAAGGATTTTTACGTTTGAAATATGTGGATTGGCACATTTTGTAGTGTTTACCCTAAAAAATGGTTAACAATTAAATTTTTAAGTGATTTTAAGGATACGCGAATTAATTCGATAGAAACAAAAAATTGCATTAGATTAAACAAATAAGGATATAGTAAACTCAAACCACGTGCGGAGGATGATTCTAAACTTAATGAAATATCACCCTCGATCCGGACTCACAATGGCCGAACTTATGAACAAGAATAAGAGCTTTCAATAACATAGAAAATAATAATATATTGCCTTGGTATGCATACGTTACAATGTGTTTATTGAATAATCAGACCCCTCTTTATATATTGGGGAATCCTACTCTAGGTACAATTTATTAAAAGGTAAAATCTCAAGTTTAGCTAATCACTGGATTTCCGCCGCTTTGTGCTGAGAACCTAGGCGTGACACCCGACTGTCATGGATATTACAGCATTCCATTATTCATGTTCGATTGCTCGATAATGCTCTCTGAAGTCTTTGGGGTTTGGGATGATCTCGGGGTCATGTTCCACATATACTCGAGGGTGGGCATTGTGCTCCCGGAGCCTGTTTCGATGCATCCGTTACCTCGATTCAGGCTCCTTTTCATCACGTCCCTTACTCGATTTATTTTATCGGGAACCGAGCCATCTTATGGGTACAGTTTCACCCATATGCAGATAGTCCCCTAAGGATGAGGAACGATATGAGTTCTTCAATCACTTCTTCAACACGCTAAGACTCAAAACAACAAAGAAACCGAAACGTCCCGTCAGTCGCGTGATAATGACTCCCAACGCGTGTCAGCCATCGATAGGTCGTGCCTACATGAGAAACGGAGCGAAGCCCCTATAAATACCCCTTCCTTCATTGATTTTTTAATTTTGACCAAGCTTCTACCTTCAATCCTTCATGATATTACTGCCTTCCTCCATTCTTCAGTATTCTTACCTTCGTTCTTCAAGTTAAAACCTTTTCTTACCCCTCACTTGTGCTTGATTTTCTTAGTAAGTTCTCATTCTTCATCTCCTCATTTGTCTTTATCCTTTCAAACCTTTTTATTCAGATAAAAATGGCGAAGACTTCCAAGGACGTTCCCTGGAAAGGTGCTCCTTCTTCCTCTAAGCCAGCCACTGAGGCCAAGGAGACCGTCTTCGATGTGGCTGTCCTCGAGAGTTTCGCTCCGGGTGCGGCCGCTGATGAACCGGCAAACTAGCCCCCTTTGAAAATGTTTTTCACTAAGGGGTGTTCGTTTAATGATGAATTCAAGGTCGAAAAGCCATATTCGGTTCAAGGACGATGTGAGGCGGTGTCGCGATACATCTACTCCATCACTTAGGCCAATCTTCTAGTGGTTCAAAAGGACTGCGGCTGGATGGATAAGGACGTAGTGATTCCCGAGGACTAACAATGACATTATTACCCATGTTGAAGGATATTTGAGTGTTTACACTCATCCCTTTACATTGGGCCCGGTGGATCCGATCATCTTGGACTTCTACAGGAGGTGAGACGTATGCCTAATCCAAATTCACCCATCATTTTGGAGGATCGTTATCGTCCTCCAATTCTTTTTGAACAAGATATATTCTTGCACGAGGACCGCCGACTTGATACCTTCCGAGTGGAGGCTGTTCACCAAGAAGTGGAACGTATCACGTAAGTGCAACTCCTTCTAAACGTCGATTTCATGTTTTATCTTCCTTATTCTCATCGGTGTTTGCTGTGGTGTAGCCCTCGCTTGAGTCCCAAACGCCATTCCTCGGCTCAAGTAGTGGATTAGAAGCATTTGTTCACAGATGCCTTATGCCGAGCGCTCATGGTGTGAGCTCTTGAAGGGTCGCTGGGAGGCCAGATCTCACAGTTAAGATTCCTTTCTTATAACTAGTACCATTGGACTTTCTTTTCCAACACTATGTCCTCATTTCTTATCTTCACTTTTTTGTAGGCTTGCCTAAGACCATCGACCTTAGGCCCTTGGAAGGGGGCGAGGACCTGCCCGTTGATATGCTTTGGGGAAGCCGGAAGCCACGACAGGAGAGAAGAAAAAGATGAGGGGCCCAAGTTCCCCGAGCTCGGAGAAAAAGAAACCAACGAGAAGGTTGGCTAGTAAGTCAAAGGAAAGCTCCAGATCCCGAGTGCCTGACTTGGAATCACTCTGCTGGCTCAGGGATGAGCCTGAGGAGGATGAAATATTTGTGGCCCACGAGCCGTGTGTCCCTGAGGAACAGGTGGCAGCCGAAGGGGAAACGATGGAGGCTAATCCCCCTCAAGTTCATGAGGTTGGTGCCGAAGTGAGGACCGATATCTCTCGAGACACTAGCTCTACCCCGCCTGATGTTATAGATATTTTAGGATATCCCTTGTTCACAGAGTCCATGTTCTATGAATCCCGAACGACGAAGGAGCGATCCAATGAAGGGGTCCATGAATTAGATGCTCCCTTTTGATGCTTCTTTGATGGTGTGGACTCAACCGCCCTGGAAGACTTCTCCAGGATGGATGAATTATAGGTGCCGAGGAAAAGTCCATCCTCGGAGGTCGGTGGTCCGAACTCGAGCCCGAGGTTGATCAGTCGGTTCCCCGCTCCGAGCACGAATCCTGGCCGGAAGCGATCAGTCGTTATCACCGTCTCGGAGGATGCCCAGATTCTTTCTGCCCTGTCGAGGTTTCTAGCTACCTCCGGTGCCTAATAATCAAAGAAGACCAGGCACAAATAAATGAGGTGGATGCTCCATGCTTGTTCAACATAGCACAACAGGCGCTGAATCGGGTAAGGTGTTATCACGCTCTTTATCTTCAAATTCATTTTTTGATGAATCTAATGCCTTTTTACACATTTTTTCAGGCCTCGGTGCTCCACCATGAAACCTTTCTCCAGTACCGAGATGAGCTTAAGCCAACTCGAGGCCGATATCAAAGAGCTTGCTGGGAAAAGGGATATGTATAAGATTCTCAACGAGCTACATGAATGAGAAGTCAAGAATCTACAGGCTAAGTTGGACGTGGCTCAGAAAGAACAAGCCGACCTGGAGGAATTGGTAAATATCTTTGATTTTAGTGACGAAGAGTTATGCATGGCGACTAACGGGCAAAACCTGCAGGTCCAGCAGAAGGTTGATCGGGTCGACCAGCTTCGAGCCGATATGGACGAGGTCAAGGCCATGGACAAAGAGTGGAAGGGAAAAATGGATCAATCAGCTTCATAAAAAAAGAGACTGCACGGGAGCAGCTGGCCTCGGCAGAGGCCCAACTTCGAGCGGCGAGGGAGAAAGCTGAGGCTCGGTCCCAAAAAATCGAAGACCTCTAGTCTCAACTGGGCTTAGTTGTTGCTGAACGGGATACCCTTTCCAAGGAGCTTAAAACAGCCAAGTCAGTGGCAGAAATAACCAGGGCCGATGCTGAAGAGATGGTGGCCCAGTACAAAGCTGACACTGAGGCAACACAAGACCGCCTGAAAGTCATTGTCGAATATGTGTAGTGGCAGTTCTGAAGGGAGGCTCTCAAGAAAGTTCATGCCTGGGGTTTCAGCCAAGAAGTTGGCATATCCCAAGGACGAGGAAAGCTCTGAGGGTTCCGAGGGCGGAGAAGACCCCAATGGTCTTAGTGACGAGGCGGGCTTCGGTGAAGATCTGGCTTAAGTGCCTAGTAGATTTTTTCTTGTTTTTGTATTTTTATATATTTTGTTGAGGTGTATGGCCTTTGTAAAGATATTTATATATATACAAGGCTTTTTCCTTTTGCTTTTTTCAAGTTAGTTTCATTTGGATTTCTCTTTACGATCGCAAAGATTTCAAATGCCTTAGCACGTAGTAATAAGGCCTTGTTTGGAGGTTCGAACAAGGCTTGTTCTCGATGTAATTTTCCTTAAGACTTATGGGGACCTGGTATGACCGGAAGATTTCCCCGAAGTGCTTACTTAGAATTTTTTAGATTATAATTTTGCCGAGGTAGCCTAATAACCGGTTTGGAATTTTTGAAGGCCTTATGTTTTGGTTATGGGTTATGGACGTCTCCGATCCGTTTGTAGGATGGCCGTAGAATTTTATGTTCGGGTATTTCCCAATAGTCTTATTACCACAGGCTTCGATACCCGAGCTGTCCGGGCTTACCCAGGACAATAGTCCCCGAGTGGGGGTGGCCTAGACTTTAAAGTTTGGGCACTGCCAAATAGGTTTTTCTGCTCCCGGGCTTTGATAGCCCGAGACGAGTGGGGGTGATCTCTTGGATCCGGATAGAGGTGGACCTTCGGCCCGATGTCCTTAAGGAACAAAATGTAGTAGTTTTTAAGAGACAAATATGCATCAACAAGGTAGAAACTTTCCTTTATTTCTTTGCACAATATACAAGATTGCAAATGTGTACAAGCTTCGTGTTATGACTTAAGTGGTCTATGTGGGCATGGTTCATTTGAACCTTACAATAAATCCTATCCACCAAGCCCAGATTGTTCGAGCACAAAGTTTCCTTCCTTGCTAAAATCATTACCCGAGGATGATGGCCCCCAGTATTCGAGGTCGATCGTAGAGAGGGCTCAGATACTGTTGATGTGACCCTCGACTCCAGTTCATAGTCGGCCTTCAAATCTACATTAGCACGATCTAGTGTTGCCTCATTATAAACCTTGCCGGAAAACCCATTTGAGACAAAACCGGTTCAAGGAAAAAAGAGTGCAACGTGTGCTTTCAGGCCTAATAACTACATCATTCTTTGCATGTTGCCTGCAAGTGTTAGTTCAATTTGTAATATATGTAAATAAAAGAATGAATGGGGTCTTACCTTAGCAGTAGTACCATTTTAAGTGGGTCACGTTCCAGTTGTTCGGTAGTCGCTCAACCTTCCTACTTCGAGTTTGTATGATCCTTTGTCGGTGATATCGATAATTCGATATGGACCTTCCCAATTCGGCCCCATCTTACCTTTGTTCGGGTTTCGAATGTTTAATTTCACTTTTCTTAACATCGAATCCTCGATATTGAAGTGGTGGAGGTTGGCTCTCCGGTTGTAATATCTTTCGATCCATTGTTTTTGGGCGTCCAACCGAACGAGGGCAAACTCGTGCCTCTCATCCAACAGTACCAGGCTCATGCTCATGACCTAATCATTTGACTATTTGGTAGTGTATAGGAACCTGAGACTCGGTTCTCCTACTTCGACCGATATTAGTGCTTCGGCACCGTAGACCAACGAGAATGGGGTGGCCCCAGCACTAGATTTTGAGGTCGTTCGATATGCCCACAAAATTTCTTTCCACTTTTCTTTGGCGTCGGTCAACCTCTTCTTAAGATATTGGAGTATGGTTTTGTTTGTAGACTCCGCCTGCCCGTTCCCGCTAGGGTGATAGGGTGTCGATAGGATCCTTTTGATCTTATGGGGTTCAACTTCATATTGTATTTATTCAATATGTTGAAGGTTTCCTCCAAATGTTTCAAATGGTCCTCTGCTCGCAGGGACTTAACTAATATTTCGTCAATATAAACCTCCATTGGTTTTCCTATTTGTTCTTTGAACATCTGATTTACTAGGCATTGGAAAGTGGTGTCAACATTTTTTAGTCCGAATGGCATTACGTTATAGTAGTAGGTGCTGTACTTAGTGATGAATGACGTTTTTTCCTGGTCGTCTGGGTCCATCCAACTTTGATTGTAACCGGAATAGGAATCGAGAAAGCTGAGGATCTTGTGGATGGCCGTCGCATCGATCATGCGATCGATGTTAGGTAGAGGGAAAGAGTCCTTGGGACATGCCTTTTTCAAGTCTTCGTAATCTACACACATTCTTAATTTATTCCCCTTCTTTTGGACTACTACTATGTTTTCTAACCAATATGGGTACTTAACCTGCCGAATGGACCCTATTTTAAGGAGTTTAGATACCACATATTTGATGAATGCATGTTTGACTTCGGACTGAGGTCTCCTTTTATGTTTGACTGTGTGGAACTACGAATCCAGGCTCAGCTTGTGAGTAGTTATTTCCGGCGGGATTCCTGTCATGTCAAGGTGGGACCAAGCGAAATAATCTATGTTAGCTATAAGGAATTTAATGAGTTTTTTTGTGAGCTCGAGATTTAACCATGTGCCCAGGTATACCTTACGATCGGGCAGGTGCTCGATCAATATGACTTGCTTCAGTTCTTCGACCGTTGATTTGGTGGTGCCGAAATCGTTGGGGACTATGAAGGACCTGGGAACTCCGTAGTCACCGTCTCACCCGTCCCTTACTTCTCCGGTTCGGTCGGTATAGGTGATTGCTATTTGGTTTCTTCATTGGCAATCGAACTCGAGCCCTTTGGTGTTGAAAGTGCGGATATCGGGACCACCTTGTTGACCGCGAACATCTCCTTTGTGGCTGATTATTCTCCACAAATTGTTTTAATCCCTCCTAGCATCGGGAATATTAACACCTGGTGCAGTGTCGAGGGAACAACTCTCATGTTGTGAATCCACAACTTCCCAAACAGAGTATTGCATCTCATATCTCCTTCAATTATGTAGAACTTTGTTTCCTGAATGGTTCTGGCGGTGTTCACCAGTAGTGTTATATCCCCTTTAGTGGTCCCACATGCCATATCGAGCCCGTTTAGGACTCGAATTTTTGACACAATTTGGTCCTGTAGATGCAGCTGCTCTACAGCTCTCGATTTGATGATATTGGTCGAGATACCTGGATCAATTAACATACGCTTAACTCAAGATTTATTTATGAGTACAAATACTACCAGTGTATCATTGTGTGGCTGCACGATGCCTTCAGCGTCCTCGTCATTGAAAGATAAGGTTCCTTCTGGCACGTAATCTCGAGTATGTTTTTCCCTTGTGATAGACACTTTGGTGCATTTTAACATCGACCCCTAGAGGATGTCCACCCCACCGATGATCATGTTAATGACGTGTTGAGGATCCTCCTGTTCGATCTTCTTATTGGAGTCCCTATTCCTGAAATGATTTTTGGCTTGATCGCTCAGGAACTTTCATAGATATTCGTTGTTGAATAACCGGGCTACTTCCTCTCTTAGTTGTCGTCAATATTCAGTTATGTGGCCGTGAGTGCCATGATATTTACACATCAGGTTGGGTCTCTTTGGGGTTGATCGGACTGAAAAGGTCGAGTCCACTTGGTGCCTTTGATGCGCCCGATGGTAGATACGATGGAAACAACATCGATATTGAAGTTGTACTGTAATAAATTCGGCACTTCCTTAGGCCCGATGGGCCTATTGAAACCGCTTTTTCTCATGAGTCCTTGGTTATTTTGACCTCGATCGCTTCTCCTTTCACTTCTCACAGGGTTTTTGCCAGACTTATTTCCTCTTCGGTCTCCATTGTATGGTTGATACCGATCCCTATTTGATTTTGGTTCATGATCAATGTCTCTCTTAGATCTATCCATAGCTCAGACGGGATAAACGGACCCGTAATGAGCCCCAAGCTGATCATCTTCGACACCCTAATTATTGATTGATACCGGTTATGTACGTCGGCCCAAGTTACAGCCTGATATTCTATTAGATTTTTCTTCAACTACTATGAAGCCAATGAGCTTCGAGTATTGAGTCCTTGGGTGAAGGCCTGAACGGACCAATTGTCCACGACCAGAGGCAGGTCCATTCGTTCCATTTGAAACCGGGACACGAATTCCCTGAAGATCTCATTATCTCTCTAATTCACGTTGAAAAGGTCTGTTTTCCTGGTCTCGACCTTGATGGCCCCGGCGTGTGCTTTCATGAAGGATCATGCAAGCATAAGAAACGAGTCAAAAGAATTAGGGTGTAAGTTATGATACCATATCATAGCTCCCTTTGACAAAGTTTCCCCACACTTTTTCAGCAAAACGGACTCGATCTCATCATCCTCCAAGTCGTTCCCTTTGATGACGCACGTGTAGGAGGTCACATGCTCATTTGGGTCAGTTGTTCCGTTGTACTTAGGAATCTTGGGCATGCGGAACTTCTTTGGGATTGGCTTCGGAGTTGCACTCGGAGGGAAAGGTTTTTGAACAAACTTCTTGGAATCGAGGCCCTTCAATATCGATAGTGCTCCTGGGATTTGGTCTACCCTGGAATTGTATGTTTCTACCTTTTTGTCAGTCCCTCGAGAATTTTTATGATCTCGGGGTAGTCCATGGTTCAGCTTCACTCGGCCTCCCAGTGACCGGTTCATTTCTGTGAGTGATTTCTCTGGACGGCTCAGGCTCAACTTTGCCGGGGGCGTGACTTTTGTTCTGCAGCTGGGCTATCGCTTCCTATAGAGCCTGTAGCATTTCGAAGATCACCCGCAAGTTGATCTCATCTCCTTCACCGTCTTACGTATTTTGGGATACCGATCAAACTCCCCCAAGGACGTTGTTCTCAATATCGGTAGAAAAGTTCGCGTTGATGGCCACATTTGAGTTAGCGTCGATTGAGTCCGCATCTGGAACTCCGTTGGGATTAACGGGGGGCACCTCGTTACTGGGTACCATATTGTTATTCTCGCCATGGTGACTGGACTCAGCATCCACATTTAGAGGGGCAGATTGAGAGTTCGACATTTTAAACTTTGACTTGAAATTAAAGATACTTCAAAGAACAAGTGTAAAATAGGATGTGTTATGGAAATTTGTATCAAATTGCCACTATTATCTTTAGCCTCACGGTGGGCGCTAAACTGTTTAACCTAAAAAATGGTTAACAAATAAGTTTGTAAGTGATTTTAAGGATACACTGATTAATTTGATACAAACGATAAACTGCGTTAGATTAAACAAATAAGGATATAGTAAACTCAAACCACGTAAGGAGGATGATTCCAGCCTTAATGAAGTATCACCCTCGATCCGGACTCACAATGGCCGATACTGATGAGCAAGAATAAGAGCTTTGAATAACAGAGAAAATAATAGTATATTTCCTTGCTATGCATGCGTTACAATGTATTTAACGAATAATCATACCCTCTTTTATATAGTGGGGGAATCCTACTATAGGTACAATTCCATAAAAGGTAAAAGTCTCTCGTTTAACTAATCACTGGATTTTTCCCGGTATGTGTCGAGATCCCTGTCGTGATACCTAGTTGGTCACGGATATTACGGCCTTCCGTTAATCGTGTTCAATTTCTCGATAATGCTCTCTAAAGTCTTTTGGGGTTTGGACCAATCTCAGGGTCATGGTCCCGATACACTCGAGGGCGGGCGTCGTGCCTCTGAAGCCTGTCTCAATGAGTCCCTTACCAAGATTCAGGCTCCTTGTCATCACGTCCCTTACTCGATTTAATTTACCGGGCCGTCTTATGGGTCCAGTTTCACCCATATACATGTAGAGTCCAGCTTAATAACCTCGCATAATGAAATTAGATTTCACTTAAATCGCATAATTTGAAGTAAGATTAATTCAATTTTATTAACCTCAGAATATTTGCTTGAGTCAATACATCTTGTATTTAAGATTTAGCTAGTAGTATTTTATATGGACTTCATCCGATCAAATTTCAGTATTTACAGACTTTTTTAGCAAGTAAGCTTTGAACTTAAAATACCTTTTGTACTGTGTTACAAAGATAGTTCAAGTCCAAAATTCAATCAGCTTTTGAAAATTTGGAATAAACCTCTGAGCTATAATGCGTTTTTCTTAAGCAATTTTCTGTGCTATCAAACTTTTTCTTTCTTTCGTTTCTCTCTTCTATTCCCCTTTATGTCCCTTAAAGTAGGAATTACCTTTTATGTTTGGGATTATAATTCTTGCCTACGGGGAAAATAGAGTTTCAAAAAACCTACTTCTCTTTTTAAAAGAATTTAGAGTCTGAATGAGACTATTAAGCATTAATAGTGGAAGAAGGGAAAATCTTAGTATGTTTGAGACTATTAAGCATTAATAGTGGAAGAAGGGAAAATCTTAGTATGTTTGGTTTGTATGCCTAATGAAAGATAAGGTTGCAACTAATTTTGATGACTTCAATAGTTAAATCTTCATTTGGAAAAATAGTAACTTTATATATCAAGGCCATAACTAATTATGTATTAAAAACCTCATAGGAGTATTTGTTTTATGTATACAACTTTTAGGGAAATAGTTTGGCCCTTGTTCCAATATCAGACCACAGGCCATTGGCAATATCTGAACATAGCACAAATTCACCAACTAAGAGTTCATTGGCTCTAGAGAAGAGGCTAACTTAAGCTCCTAGTCCAAGTATATTCATTTGTTGCCTCAAATAAGTATATTTTCTACACTGTCTCCGGATATACAAAAGATATTCTATACCAACATACAACAATATGCAGCAAACACTAAAAATCTGCCGCACACTAGATCCATTCGACAAGAAACACATGTCTCAGTGTGCTGCAAGAGGCACTCCTACTCTTTCAGTAACACTGTTGATATACTTCCTCCTTGCTGGATGATCTTCTTGTGGTCGATTGTGAGCTGTCCACACTGGCTCTCCCACGAACAACCTCATCAACTGCACACAGAGTCATTTATGAAATGGGCCTTAAAAATCAGGGAATGACTCATCAGGTATCATATTCACCAAAGAACTAGTTAGTTGCATCCTTGCTTTACCAATTACTATAAGATTAAGTAGTGACAAGCTTCACTTAGTTTGAACGGGACATATTCACTTCTTTGATTGATTAGGATAGAGCTTGAACTAAGAAAAAATTATAAGCAGTCAAACAGAGAACTACTCTCTGTGTGATCTTTGTTAATGTCACTAGCAAGCCAACTTTTCTTCTCTGCTTACTGAAAGAGAAACTCAAGTTTCTACAAACCTTGACATAGTTCCCAGTGTCGAGAGTGAACCTGTGGTAAATCCCAGCAGGTAGGATGATCAGATCACCAGCCTTGATCCAGATGCGAATCCAGCGATCTTCCTTGTCTCTCACATCGAAATATCCACTACCTTCCAGACAGTAACGTATCTCCTCATCTGCATGTATGTGCTCTGTGTAGAAATTCTTCAACTTCAGCTCATAGTTCTCCACCTTCTCAGGGCACAAATCCAGCAAATCCTTCAAGACAAAAGCATGGCAGAAGTAAGAAAATGATGCTGCAGCATAGCTGGTACAGAATCAGAGTTTAAAATAGACACAATTATTACAGTCTCTGCACACATCGAGAGAATAATCACACAGATTGTATGTGCTCTATTGGGAGCTCTGGTAAAGCTACACGTAAAAGTCGATAGACCTACAGAACTAAGAAACTGAAGCTGCAAGTTCCGATTTTGCATGTAGCGAGGAGTTACTTGTGAGCTCCGAATAAAACAACAAAGGACCACTAATACTGAACCTTAAATCACACCATTTCTAATAGCTGATGTATAGTATCTGCTTGTTTAACAATGCTATGATAGTGGTAATTCTATATTCACCACCATACATCTTAATTGAGGAAAAATGCCAGTTGAAAAGCACATACAGCAAAAAGACCACAAAAAGGATTCAGAAGACAGAAAATCAGCACATAAATTGCATTTTCATCAGTGCTTTTTATCTCCCTTGATCCAGATTATTGGCACTTAGGCATAATGCACACATCTGATCACCACCTCCTTAACCAGCTGGAAGTCCACGTAGCTCAACCACTATCTTCTTGGATCCTTTTCAACTCATTCTAAGACACCAAACAATAAACATACGAGTACCACGTATACATCTCACTTTATGTTATACACTATCCAGAAGATGAAAAATCTGAACCATTCCATTCAACTTCATTCCCCTAGCCTCTATAATCATCAACTTAACTCTCCTTGATGCTAGTTTTGACCAATGTCTCCATCGATATCAGTCCTATGTATTCCCGTTGCACAATTATTCACATGGGATTTCAACATTTAAATCGAAGTCCCTGATTGAATGCCTGAAACTAATCAAGGATATACATAACCAAATATGCAAGGACACGAATAGGATCATCTTGTCCATCAGTCCTATATATTCCCGTTGCACAATTATTCACATGGGATTTCAACATTTAAATCGAAGTCCCTGATTGAATGCCTGAAACTAATCAAGGATATACAGAACCAAATATGCAAGGACACGAATAGGATCATCTTGCCCATAAATGCGATGCCGTCTAGTATATGTGAAAGCCATCCTAGAAGTTAACCTACTATTCCCATAACCCATTACTAAGGTATCAATTACATGTCTACTCTATGATTTTGTCACACGTTCAGCAGAAACATAATCTTATCTCGTCATCTCTTCCCAGTTCCAACTACCCACTGATAAACAACAACCTCCTTTTAATTGTAGCAGAATTACAGAAGCTCATCCTTTTAATATCTAGGAAAATTTACAAATCGAGAAATTTTAAGTAGAAACTTTACAGATTGCTTAAAGGTTCTTAACACTTCAAGAGCGTGTTTGCACCAGTTAACACGAGTGGAGACATAGATAAACAAACGTGAAGTCAACCTTAAACCTTGTTACAATAGCTTAATTTTATTGCTATACATAGAGAAAGATTTTGAGTTCTTGATTTTGATACTTGGACATTAGGCCTAATCTATTGCAAATTCATATTTTCATTCTAAGACGTTCGCAGGATCCATACTAATAATATGAATCACTAAAATTAAGCATGAAATATCACAAAACAGAGTTTTTCCTGCAAGAACTGGATGAATTTACAGACTTTAGTTCATATCATGGGGATGTGCAAGTTGGGAAATACCTAGGACATTACAGTCACTGCAATAATTTAACAGGTTTTCCTTAATTCAAGAAAAGAGATAAAAAGTCAAAAGGTGCACATTTTCCTGTCCACAACTGCAATTGTACCTCAATCCCAAGCTACTTGAGGTAGGCTGTATGAATCCGTAATATCATAAGCAACTATTGTTCTGTTTGGTCCATAATATTTCAATACTCCGTACTAAAGGATTATCTAACACTAGGGATTCTCTAATATACTCTAGTGGTTATATCTTTAATAGTAAACCCTAGTATTCAAGTTGATACCATCAATTAAAGAAACACTCACAGATAAATTGAAGAAATAGATAAAAGGACGAAGACAAATACCATGTAACTGTAGCCTCTACTCTCGCGAATTTTCTTCAATTCTTCATCGTTCTCGTACTTCTTAGGATTCAATTTCCAGTACAATACTCCAATTTCTGCCAAGTTTTCCACAGACACAAACTCCGGTGGATTCTTGTGGTGAGGTAGCCTCTGATCTTCTGAATTTTCATCCATGAACCATGCCTAAACTTATACTCAATCAATTAGTCAATCAATAACAGCATTAATCTCCAATAATCAATTAAATTTAACTTATCTATCAATAAACTCACTTCGATTGCCATGTGTGCTGATACTACCTTTCTTAGGTAAGATCGACCTCAATATAGAGTCACAGTATTTTGGGAAATGCTTAGTTCATTGGGTAATATATATCAATGATATTTGGAGATTAATGCTGTTATTTTATGCCATGTGTACACCGTGATTTTCATCTAATTTATGTGGCGAAAGTTTGTTTGGCTGTTTCTCGTAGTTTAATCAAATATCTACAACCGGATGGAGTTTTTCACCATACGTTCAGTTTGTTAATCGGAATAAAAGATTGGCACAATCTTACAAGCTAGGCTCAAATTTTAACCAAGTTAATAATTTTTTGCTCATAAATGGTATTGTTTATCCATAAAATGGATAATAATTAATTTTGTATGCGGTTTTAAAGATTGGATTGATTCAATACAAGTAGTCAAGAATGTCACAACGAATTAAAGATAAAATGAATAATCAAACAATTGTGATGTTAAGGCCGGACTCGGATTTAGTCGGAACAATAGTTTGCCCTCGACCGGACCCTCAATTCAAATCCAAATGTCTATGAAAAACTACAATTATAATAAAAACTTTTCAATAGCTAGAAAGCAGAGAAATAAGTTTGTATTGCCTTGATGTGCATGTTGCAATGTCCTATATTGAATAAAATCTGCCCCTTTATATAGTAGGGGAGTTTCATCCCTAATAGAATTCTAAAAGGGTAAATATCCTCTTCTATCATTAATTACTGATATGCAACTGCCATCGAGCGGGATCCGTACTGTGATATCTGTTTGGATCCGGATATGCGGTATCCCTTTTTTGGTTGTGTGCGACCATTGCCATGCTTTCCTAGATCCCGGAGCTCGTTCTGTGTCCGGAGAGCGTTGTCTTATCAGGCCTCATAGCGAGCACTCCATTCGGGCCTCAGTAGAAGAAGTTCCCAGCTTCGATTCTAATCCAATATAATCATTTCCTTGCTCCATTTGACCCACCGGGAAATCTGGGTGTGTTTTAGCCTGATTTCACCCGTATACAGATAGTCCCTTATTTCCCAGAGAGTAGGTTTGCCGAAACGATGGAATACGATATATGAACCCCAGTTCCTTTGTACGATACAACCCAGATGGCGGAGAAGCTGAAACGTCCCATCAATCGCGTTGTTCTAACTTTAGATACGTGTTGATATCAGCTGGTCGCCTTTGAACGTGAAACGTCATGTATTAATTACATTCCCTCCTATAAAAGCTTCAATCCCATTCACTTCTTTCATTTTCTGATCTTAGCTTTTACCAGCAACTTTGTAAAGGCTTCCAACTTTCTCAAATCTTCATACGTCGCTTCTTGAACCTTCACATCTTCATCTCTAACCTGCAAATCTTCACGTTTTTCTTGGATTTTCAACCCAAAACTTCATGTCTTCACTTCTAACCTTCAAATATTTGTACGCCCTTTTCAAATCTTCATATATTTTACTAGATTTATGATTGCCAAAACATCAAAGACCGTACCAGATCACCCTTCATCTTCCCACCGGCCGCAGATGTCGAGGTAGATGTCCCCGAGGTGCTTCTAGAGCCTTCTTTGAAAATCTTCATACCCGGGGGCTGTTCTATAGGGGACGATCTCAAGGTTGAGAAGGCCTCTATAAAACAAGACCGAGGCGAAGGATCATGGAGATACATATGCTCCGTCACTAAAGATACCCTTCCCATAGTACGAGAGGACTGTAAATGGGAAGGCAAGGACATGGTTATCCCCGGCCTAAAATGACATCACTACCCACGTGGAGGTGTATTTAAGTGTTTACACTTACCCCTTCATGCTGGGCCTGGTAGACCCAGTAATACTGGCCTTTTGTAAGAGGTATGAGGTGTACCTTGGGAAAATCCACCCGTCCCTTTGAAGGATCGTGATCCTCCTACGCCATTTCGTGAACAACACCAAATCACCTTGGTACACCCTCGGCCATTTACTCCGTCTATACAGTCTCCGAGTTTCCCGAGGGGGACTAATCAAGCTTGTTTGTTAAGCCATCAAGGCCCCTTTCTTGAGCATCGACGAGGACCGAGATCGAGGTTGGAAAGGGAGTTTTGTTCGGGTAAAGATTGAAGACCTGATCCCCCATGAGTTCCTGCTTTTCCGCGAAAAGTGGAATGCATCTTGTAAGTGTAGTCTTTCCTTAAGTGTCGATTTCCTTTCATTTATTCTCTCATAGCCACTATTTATGGTTATGCAGCTGTTGCTCGGGTTCCTAATGCGGTTCCCCAGCTCAAGGAGTGGATTGAAGGGATCTGTCAGCAAAAGTCAAACTACAAGCGGACATGGCGTGAACTTTCAAAGGGAAAATGGGAGGCATGTTCTCATGGTAAGGCTCTCCCCTTAACAGTTATTACTAAGCCTCACACTTACATGATGTTGACCTTCTCTTTTCCCTCGTAGGTTTGCCTAAGACCACCGAACTTAGGTCGCTGTACGGTGATGAGGATACGTCCTTACCCATCGAACCCTCCATTTTAGGACACCCCCGGGTTGTCGCGGAGGAGAAGAAGAGGAAAAGAAAGTCCTAGAGTTCCCCGGATCCAGAGGAGAAGATAAAAAAGAGGGCGGCCACCCGGGCTCACAAGCCTAAAATTAAAAACTAAGTTCCGGGTACCGAACTCTGACTTGCACCACCGGCTCAGGGATGAGCCTGAAGAAGATGACATCTTTGTCGCCCATGGATCGACCCCTTCCAGGGAGCAGGCGATGACCGAGGGAAGGAGCTACGAGGCCGATCCCCTTCCGACTCGAGAGGATAAATTGGACACGGGCGATGTGACTTCTCAAGAATCTGTTTCTGTTCCGAAAGAGGCGACCGGTGTGATAGACATCATCGAGATGCCCTCCTATACCGAGTTCATGCTTGAAAAGGCCCAAGCAGGCAATAAAAAATTAAGTGAAGGAGCTCAAGGTGCAGAGGATCCTCTCCACTCCTTCTTCGACAACATGGATATGTCCACCATTGGAAGAATTCTCCGAGCTGGGTCACCTAGAGATACCGAAGAAGGATGTGCCTTTGGGAGCTGACGGGTTGAGTGATTAGTGAAGAAATTCTCTGCACCAAGCGCGGATCCCGGGCGCAAGGGGACAATTATTCTCACAGTCTCGGAGGATGCCCAGATCTCGTCCGCTCCTGTTGGGGTAGCCAGCTTCGATGCCTGGTGATCGAAGAGGACCAGGTAAAGATGAACGAGATAGGCATGTCGAATCTTTTTAACGAGGCGCAGCAGGCACTGAACCAGGTAAGATTCTAACACTTTCATACTTCCTTCATGAATTCTACTTAAGTCTAAATCTCTCTTACCACTTTTTGTTGTTTCACCATCATGCGATCTTTCTCCGGTACTGCTTGGAAATTAGCCAGCTCAAAGAACAGGTCCGAAAGAAGGACATGCTTCTCAGTGAGCAACAAGTCGAGGTCCTTAAAGACCTTCATGTCGAGCTGGAAAAATCTCAAAAGGAGGCCTCGACCCGAAGCGGGAACATGCCGACTTTGTTGAAAGGTAATGGTCTTTAAAGCTAAGAAGGAGGAGTTAGTCGTGGTGGAAATAACACAACTTTGCAGTTCTAACAGAAGATTGACCTGATCGATCAGTCCGAGGCGAGATGAACGAGGTTCAGGCCACGACCGAAGGGTAGAAGGGCAGGATGGACCTGCTGGCTTCGGAGAAGGAAACTACGAAGGCGAAACTGACATCAGTTAAGAATTAACTTTGGGTGGCGAAGGACAAAGATGATAAGTGGTGGCAACTAAATGAGGATCTCCGAGCACAGTTGAGCTTGGCCGTCGCTGAACGGGATGCCCTCGGTAGGGAACATGAGGTACTAAAGTCCAAATAGGACACAACCTCTACTGATGCCAAGGAAATAGTGGCCTAGTACAAGGACGACATGGAGCCAATCGAGACTTGCCTGAAGACAAAGGCTGTGTACGTGAAGAACCTGTCCCGCAGGGAGACCCTTGAAGAGATCCATGCTCGAGGCTTCGATCTATCTCCCGAGATTAAGGAAGCTAAGAAGCACGAGCCCGAGGAAAATGATATATACGATCCTGGGTATCGAAGGCTCCGAGGAATCTAAGGGCTCAGACGGTTTTGGCGAGGAGTCGGGGCCCTGGTGAAAAGCAGGAGTAGATGGCGTATAATTTTTTCAGTTTTTGTTTATCATTATGTATATTTTTTCGTTTATTTTGAGGTCATTTTTATTGGGCTTTTGTAAGTATATTTTGGATTGTAAAATTTCCCCTTTCCGGCAACATCGTGTCCTTACTTTTTCCAGAACCTTTTGCAATTTCAATTCATGTAATGTTTTTGATGCCTTAGCATATAATCGAATGTAGTTATGGGGCATTCATTTTTTGGAGGTCCGAGTGGAGCCCAGATCTGACGCAACTTTGTTTCTCGCGGCTTAGAAACCTCGATGCGACCGGAAGTTTACAAGATGCTTAAGTGCTTTTAGATGATGCTTTTGCCGAAGGTAACATTTTAGTAGGTTTCAAGTGTTTTTAAAGGCCTTACTTTCTGATTACGAGCTTCGGACGTGTCCGAGCCATTTTTAGGATGGCCATAGCCATTTGTATCTGGGCACCACCTAATAGGTTCGGTGCCTCCGGGATTTGGTAGCCCGGGTTGTCCGAACTTTCTTCAGTCGACAGTCCCCGAGTAGGGATAGCACTTGTGCTCGATAGTCCCCGGGTAGGGGTAGCCTGTGGGCTCTTAGGATCCCGAATTTAAGAGGTAAGAAAATGTGTAATAGCAACGCGGAACTTGTCTTTCATTTCTTAGCGTGTAAAGTACATCATCGAAAGCGCATAAAAACATGTATCATGGCTAGAGTGGACTATGAGAGCATGGTTCATACGAAAGGTTGGCCCTTACACTGAATCCTAACCACCAAGCCTAACTTCTAGCATACATGGTTTTTCTTTTTCCTTGCTAAAAACTTTAATACGAGGATAATGTCCCAAATTATTCGAGGTCGAGTTTGAGAGGGCTCGGATACAGTTGATATGAAGTGAACGACCATTGACTCTAGTTTGAGAAGGGTCTTCGAATCTAAGTTAGCACGTTTACTGTTGCCTCGTTAAAAACCTTGCTAGAAAACCCGGTTCAAGGGAAAAAGAGTGCAACGCGTGCTTTCAGACCTAATAGCCACATCCATCCTTGGCTGTTGCCTGCAAATGTAAGTCCGATTTGTAACATGATTAAAATCGTACCTTAACAGTAGTACCACTTTAAGTGTGTCACGTTCCAATTTTTTGGTAGTTGCACACTATTTCTTGCTTCGAGTTTATATAAGCGTTTGCCGGTAATTCCGACGACTCGATATGTTCCTTCCCAATTCAGTCCAAGATTCCCCTCGTTCGGGTTCTGGGTGTGTAATGTTACTTTCCTCAATACCAATTCCCCGATCTTGAAGTGTCGGAGGTTGGCATTTTGGTTGCAGTATCTTTCTATCTGCTATTTCTGGGCGGCCAACCTGACTAGGGCGGCATCACGCATTTCATCCAATAGTTCCAGGCTCGTGATCATGGCCTCGATATTTTACTCTTTGGTCGCATATTGGAGCCTGAGGCTCGGTTCTCCTACTTTGGCTGGTATTAAGGCTTCGGCCCCGAAATCTAACAAAAGCGGTGTGGCCCCAGTACTAGACTTTGAGGTCGTACAGTATGCCCACAGGACTTCGGGTAGGATTTCCTTCCATTTCTCTTTGGCATCGGTCAACCTTTTTTTAGTTTTTTAAGTATGGTCTTGTTTGTTGATTCCTCTAGTCCGTTCCCACTAGGATGGTAAGGTGTTGATAGTATCTTCTTAATCTTGTGATCTTCGAAAAATTTCTTTACCTTGCTACCGATGAATAGTCTCCCATTATCACAAACGACCTCGGTCGGTATTCCAAATCTACATATTATGTGGGCCCATATGAAGTCAATGACTTCTTTCTCCCAAACCTTTTCGAATGCTTGATCCTTGACCCATTTTGAAAAGTAATCGGTCATGAATAGTATGAATTGAGCTTTACCGGGTGTCCAAGGCAGGGGACCAACGATTTCCATTCCCACTTCATGAACGGCCACGGGGAAATGACTGAGTGGAGTATCTCTCCTGATTGATGGATCATCGGTGCGTGTCGCTGGCAGTTGTTGCATTTTTGTACGAAGTCCTTCGCATCTTTCTCCATCTCAGTCCAATAATAGTCGGACCTGATTAATTTCTGGACCAAAGGTTTGGCCCTCAAATGATTCTCGCCAGTGCCTTCATGAAATTCTCTCAAGGCGTATTCGGTATCTCCCAGCCCAAGCATATGGATAACGGGACGTCAAACATTCTCCTGAACAATGTCCCTTCGATCAAGCTAAATCTGGTTGCCTTGGTACGCAAGGCTCTCGATTATTTGGGATTCGAGGCAACTTACAAGTCTTCAAGTAGTCTATGTATTTGTTCCTCCAATCCTAGGTTAGACTCATTGAGTTTATTTCGGCATATCCTTCTTCTATCACCGACTTAATGAGCTATACTATTGTTCTCGAACTGAATTCATCGTCATCAACCGATGATCCCAAGTTAGCCAGAGCATCGACGTCGCTGTTCTGATCTCGGAGCACGTGTTCTAGGGTCCATTCCTTGAATCGATGCAGCACTACCTATAATTTTTCTAAATATCTTTGCATTCATTCATCTTTCACTTCAAATGTCCCACTGACTTGATTTACCACGAGGAGGGAATCGCCCTTAGCTTCGATCACCTTAGCCCCAAGGCTTTTAGCCAATTCGAGACTTGCAATCATGGCCTTATATTCAGCCTCATTGTTAGCCTTAATAGACTGCCTAACTACATTCCTCTTGCGTGTCTTCAGCACGATGCCGCACCCGGACCCCTTTGTGTTCGAGGCACCTTCTGGAAAAAGCGTCCAAATTCATGAGGTAGTCCCCGAGTTTAGCAGTATTTCCCTTTCAACTTCGGATATTAGGACCGGCGTAAAGTCAGCCATGAAGTCTGCCAAAATTTGAGATTTTATGGCTGTTCGGAGTCGATACTCGATATTGTACCCGCTAATTTCGACGACCTATTTGGCCAACCAGCCCGAGAGTTCGGGTTTGCGCATGATGTTCCTCAGTGGGTAAGAGGTTATGATACATATGGGTGGCATCGAAAGTCCGGTTATAACTTTCTAGAGGCGCTTAGAAAAGCGAGCGCTAATTTTTCCAAGTGAGGATACCTTGTTTCGGCCTCGCCTAGAGTTCTACTGACATAGTAAATAGGATTGCGTACCTTCCTCTTCCTGGACTAAGACTCCAGTTACCTCCACCCCGGACACTTCCAAGTAAATGTACAGTGTTTCATCCGCCTTGGGAGTGTGGATTAGGGGAAGACTCGAAAGGTACTGTTTGAGTTCTTCTAAATCTTGTTGGCATTCGGGGGTCCAGGAAAAGTTATTCTTATTCTTACTAGGCGTTGATAGGTGGCACCGACGTTCTTTAATCGGAATGGCATTACGTATAACAATAGGTGCCAAATTTAGTGATAAAGGAAGTCTTTTCTTGATTGCCCGTGTCCATCCGAATTTGGTTGTACCTGGAATAGGCATCGAGAAAGACGAGTATCTCGTGCCCGGACGTCACATCAATCATCCAGTCGATGTTAGGAAAAGGAAAAGAATCCATAGGGCATGCCTTGTTCAGATCTTTATAATCCACACACGTTCTTAGCTTATTTCCTTTTTAATAAGGAGTTCAGATACTTTGTCCTTGATGAATATATGCTTGAACTTGGACTTGGGTATTCTTTTCTTCTTAACCGGATGATACTTGAGGTCCAAACTCAGCTTACGAGTGGTTATCTCTGGCGGGATCCGTGTCATGTCAAGATGGGACCAAGCGAAACAATCTTTGTTAGCTATAATAAATTCAATGAGTTTTTTCCTGAGCTCGGAAATTAACCCCGTGCCCAGGTATACCTTCCAATCTAGTAAGTGTTTGATCAATATGAGTTGCTCCAGCTCTTCGACCATCGATTTGGCGGCGTCGACATCATCATGAGCTATGAACGATCAAGGAACTCAGTAATCATTCTCCTCGTCTATTTCTTGCTTTTTCGGTTTTGTCGAGATCGGTATCGATGATTACTATTTAATTTCTTCCTTCTTGTTCGACTCCGTGTTCTTTGATGCCGAGACCACGGGCACCGAGATAACCTCGTCGATTGCAAACATTTCCTTCGCGGCCAGATGCTCTCTGTAGACCGTCTTGATTCCTCCCGGCATAGGGAACTTCACTGCCTGGTGTAAGGTTGAGGGTACTGCCCTCATGTTATGAACCCATGGCCTTCCGTTTACCTCATGTCCCATTTGATTACGTAGAAGTTTGTCTCTTGGATCATCCCGACGGTGTTCACTGGCATGGTTATTAGTAGTTTGGCATGCCATGTTAAATCCGTTCAACACCCGGATCACCGACACTATTTTGTATTATAACCCCAACTGCTCGACGACCCTCGACCTGATGATGTTGACCAAGCTACCTGGATCAATCAACACACGTTTAACTCGAGATTTATTGATAAGTAGGGATATTACTAGTGCATCATTATGAGGTTGTACAATGCACTCGACATCCTCATCGCTAAAAGAAATGGTTCCCTCCGGGACGTAATCTCGGGTGCGCTTTTTCCTCGTGATGGATACTTTAGTGCGCCTTATCATTGGCCATTGAGGGACATCGAACCCTCCAATGATCATGTTGATGACGTACTGAGGTTCTTCTTGTTCGGTCTGTTTGTTGGAGTCCTTGTTCCTGAAGTGGTTTTTGGCTCAATCACATAGAAATTCTCAGAGGTGCCTATTATTAAGGCAACTTCCTCTCTCAACTGTTGGTAGTCCTCGATCCTATGGCCACGAGTGACATGATGCTTACAATTTAGGTTAGGGTCTCGACGGACCTTTTGATGTCCTCCCTGTCCTATACTTATCCGTAGTTACTTACCTCCACGCCCTTGTGATTGAAGGGTTTCTTCTAAACTGATATTTTGATTGTCTTCACAATGGCACTCTCTTCTATTTCCGTAACACTCATACGGTACCTTTTTAACTCCCCCAACTCCTATATGAATATATCGGAAGTATTATAATGACATTACTGCGAGGCTAAATTCACTATATTGGGTTTTACCATGTTTATCCTACACGATCTGCTGACTCTTCTGTAACATCCTGTTTAGCCATAACTAGGCTCTTCCCGAATCAACTACCAACTACTCGTTGGCCCATTCTCATATCAATGTTCCGCGTAATCTTTCTTGGTTTATTTAATTTGTCTTAACTTACCTCTCGCGCTGGCTCTTTATTTATTAATAACATCCCAGGCAGGAACCCTTACTACCTTTCCTTGACATCGTGTTTGCATAATGTTCTGGAATCGTAGCATATCTGTAGAATTTGGATAAGTGCAATTTCATCCCTTTCTTATTTTTGTCACGTTCTTCCTTTACCATTCTATAGTTACTAGAATCACTGAATTCTGACTTAATATCACGTCACTCCATATTCCCCTCTTTAGGGGAGTACTAAGAGTTGGATCTACGTCAATCTTCCTATAGGTGTTCTACCTCTTAATTTTTGGCGTCCTTTCACATCATCGATGACCCTTACTCTCCTTGCGGTAATCCTTTTGTCATAAGGATAACGAAATTCCTTACTCGTCAGGTGACAATTACTATAACTGGCACATACAATCTCTTAAGCTTAACTTTTCTCACATTGCTTACTTTAGAGAAGTGTCTTCCTGAATGACCATTTTCTTAATTTCTCATGATTCTTCTTCTGTTGTCCATTCTATTATTGTCGGTACGAAATCTGAAATTCTCATGATATCGACCATTATCAAATCACTAAATTCCTAATTCAAGTTTACTTTATCTTGTTCACCAGCCCATACTGATCTCTATTATTCTGGGGTCTAGATTTTCCTATTGGTAATCGCATTAGAGTCACAAACTTATTTATCGAAATGAGGATATGACTTCATGGCCTATACTCTTTTGTTGTCTTAAGCCCTATCACCTCTCATTTTTTCCTTCTTGACTATAGGATCTGTAATACCGTCATCTTTTTGATATACCGTTGTCATCTATGTACCACATCTTAATCATAATGCTTCATTAACTGGGTACCTCATACCCTTCTTCACCTTGCTTTTTTTACTTGCTGAGACTTGTGTCTACCTTCCGATTCTCTTATTCCTTTTTACTATAAGAGTGGATAGACATTCTTGCCTTAGGGATCCTTATCAACAAACTTACGCATCTTAGTATACACATGATCTGCTGAACACCTCATATTTATCCATCATTAGCATGATTCAAAAATTGAGTTCCTCTGACTCAACTCTTCCACAACTATATCTCTTACCAAGCGTCTTTCTAGACGTAGGCATCGTCGCATTATGAATAAGATAGAGTTAGGAAATTGACTTCTAACTATTGAGTTTTATCACATGATCTAGAGTAAGAAGAAAGAGTGAAAGTCCTAAATGCCCTATAGCCTCCTGCTTATAAGTGTGGTGCACAACACACCCATAAACAATACCTTACTAGACACGGCTTGTAGACTCCCTAGGACATAACTGCTCCGATACCACTTTTGTCACGACCCAAACCTATGGGATGCGACGAGCACCTGGTACCTTACTCCGAGTACCAACATAACGTATCTTTCTTATTACATCATCATGTGATAACCATAGTAAACACGAGGGAATACCCGACATAGAATAACCCAACCTGATATAAAAACTCACACCTGTGACATACAGGCCTATAAGTCCAATGTGATCCATTATAAACTTAAACTATAGGCCGACAAGGCCATACAAATATCTGTATACATGAACTCTGTCTACAATCCTCTAAGAATACATGATATCGCAAAGGTCAGGACAGGGCCCTGCCATACCAAACAATACGCGCCTAAATCATACTGACCAAATAAGTAACTCCTGAGCAAATGCAGCGCACCATCTTCTGCTGAGCTGATAGCCTACTTGGAGGACCCTCGACCTGTCTACTGGGACTTGCGGGGATGAAATGCAGCGTCCCTAGGCAAAAAGGACACTAGTAGGAATAATGTACCAAGTATGTAAGGCACATAAATAAGTATATAAAAGACATGGGTGAATATAGAGTAAATGACTTAACCTGTAAGTATGGATAACTCTGTAAATTATGAAATACTTATAGTGTCATGCATATATGTATGAATGTCATGTCGTGCATAGCTACATGTGTTCATAACATCGTCAAGTCTCTGAGGGCATCCTATCATATCATCTCGGCCACTGTGGGAAAAATCGTTAACGTATACCAGCTGATCAGGTGGTGGTGCGTATATAACGCCGTAACTTTTTCCCATATCCCATATACATATATATATATATATATATATTTATAGATATACACATATATACGCGTATATAATGCCATATGGTCATGAATCAGTATATATGTATAAATGAATGCAATGCATGAGATGTACGTCAATAAAATCTCTCGGAACTGTCATAAGACCATTATACCTCTGATTAATATCATGAAACAAACTTATCAACTTATGTATTTTCTGAGACCCATGAACGAACGATAGAATAATAAGACATATGGGAATTCAAGAACGTAGACATTTCTAATACTTCTATGAATAGAGTCATTTATGGAATTAATGCATTTGCTCGTTTCGTTCGTGTCGTATAGATCATGTCAGAAAAAGAAAGGAAGGATAACCTTAACGTATCTGAGCCGATTCTCTTGAACATCCCTTTAACACATGCCAATCACAACGAAACACATAACAACGAGATCGGAATAGGGAATAATTTGTATGAAACATTGGAAGCAATAACGTTGCTATTTGGAAATTCATCTTTGTAGGAAACTCTTTCTTAAGAGATAGGAAATAATATTTCAATTTATATGGAAAGAATCTTGGCTGAAACTTTTGTAGAAGAACATTACTTTTTGCTTGAAAATGAGAGTATAAATGTTGTAAGACGTACATCTCTCATTTGCCTTACATACATGACTCACGTCCCTAATTGCCGCATTTCATATGACTTTAAGAGTCATCTAAATTTTAAGGGGAGGGGATGCCACGTTTTTGCCTCTTAGGCTTATCCAAGATCCTAATAAATTATTCACTAATTATTAATTAACTAGTCATTTTCTCCATTAACCAATAATCAACCAATTACCCATATAATTAAGAATTATCTAAACTTACTTAAAATACTACTCACTTTTAATGTACTTTGTACATTTTACTATCATGGCCATGTGGTACCTTGTATGATACTAGTCCACAAATACCGGATATTATAACTCAGACTGTATGCCAAATTGTCAAACCTCGACGAAACTCATTTTCTTTGACTTGCTTCCCCTCTCACCTTCACGAATTTACTCATCACTTGTTTGAAATAGCATAATGCTTATAATTTCAAAATAATCTCATTCCCGAACTTATGTCGATTAACTTATGATGAAACTTTAACATATGAAAATGCGGGATGTAATATCTCTTTCCATCAATTTACTTATGGCGTACTTTAATTTACGAAAACATGGGGTGTAACAAAATAACATTATCATTAGCAACAACAAGGCCTATCATGCAAGGCATTTATACACACAAGGAAAAGACTTGGAAGATCTTAAGCACATAGAGGTCTTTCGTACAAATTGGCATACCAACTTTTATTCGATTTTTGACATGAAGTCTTAACCTTTATTAACATATACTTCACATTTTTACACATATACTCGAAGGGCAAAATGAGATGAAAAGAATTTAGTACAATTATTGAACATGTATCATTCAACACAACACAATTGGGACAGTCAATTCTAGTATGATCAGTTTGGGGACTTGCACCAATTTCACAAACACCGGGGTTTTAATTCTAAGAAGAAGGGGGTTTTGACATACATACCTCGATTGATCCCCTTAAAACTCTACGATGTTCCGGAATGTTCGCAACTTCAATCTATTTTAGCAATGTAGCACAATTAAACCCATAATTAGGAAAATGGTCATAATCCTAGCTCACTTGAGCATTCTATCAAACACTATGTGTTCATCAAGGTTTTATAGTCCTTTTTAGGAAAGATTACACCAACCCATTCCCCATTCTTTTCTATCCTTGATTTATAATTCCCCCCACATCCTCTAGGAATACATGCCTGCAAGGTAATCACTCTCATCCCCATGAATTATCTCACTAATGGCCCATTATTGATATGTTTTGGAATTAAGAGTCGGGGTGATGAAATCTTACCTCTTATGATGAAGCCTTAGGTTCCCCACTTGAATATCTTCCAGGTTTTAAGAGATAATTGAAAAACAATTTGGTGAAGATCAGGCCCTCCCTCTAGGACTATCTCTCTCACTCTAGAACTATCAGAAAATATGCTCAAAATGGTCTAAAATGGGTGTTTTAACGAGATGGGGTCGGGTTTAATAGTTAGAAAATAGGAGCCCCGACACAGATCTATTGTCGCATGCGGTCCACAAATGGGCCGCATAATTTCCCTCGACCCCGAGCATTTTTCTGCTTCGGTCTGCGACCAGTATGCGGTCCACATATTTGCGGTCGCATAATGTCCGCAGAACTCCCACATGACAAATCCGATAGTTGGATATGCGATAAAAGTGCGGCCTGCAAAATAGATGTGCGATTGCATAATGGGCCGCAAAAATGACATCAAAATTGGCCAAAAGGATGCCTTACTCTGTGGCCCTCTGCAGTCCGCAGAGTGATTTTGCGACCGCATAGCGGGCTGCAGAAATGCCTTTTCTGCAAAATATATTCCTTCATCTATTTAACGCACTGTTCAATCCAAAACTCCGAACCGTGACGAGATTCTCTCATGTTTATTCTAGTTATCTCATGACATCCTTTCCGCTCGTTTACATATGATAGTATGACACAACAAATAATTTATGTTGGTACTCGGTTGAGTAAGGCACCAGGTGCCCATCACGGCCTATCTGTTTGGGTTGTGACAAAAGTGTTATCAGAGCAGTTCTTTCCTAGGGATGTCTAGAAGCCTTGTCTAGTAGAGTCTTGTTTATGGGTGTGTTGTGCACCATACTTATAAGCAGGAGGCTACATGGTGTTTAGGACTTTCACTCTTGTTCTTACCCTAGATCGTGTCGTAGAGCTCGGTAGTAGAAATTCAAATTCCTAAATTCTATTATATTCGTAATACAATGATACCTACATCTAGAAAGACGATTGGTAAGAGATATAGCTGTGGAAGAGTTGAGTCAGAGGAACTCGATTTTGCATCATTCTTATGATGAGTAAATGTGAGGTCTTCAACAAATCATGTGTGTACCGAAAGGCGTAAGCTTCTTGATAAGGATTATTACGGCATGAATATCTTATCTATCCACCCATATGGTAAAAAGGCAACGAGAGAATCAGAAGGTACAAGTTTCAACAAATAAAAGAAGCAAGGTGAAGAAGGGTACGAGGTACCCAGTTAGCAATGATGAACATTATCTACAATTCTGGAAGAGATATATATAAGCATTTTGAGTTACCTTCAACAGTAACAGAGGTATGTACAATTTCCCACACCCATATCAGTTATTCCTTATGAGGGCTAACATGTGTAGTTTAAGAGAAGGACGGGATATCAGGATCCGGTTGGGGTTAGAGTAACGCAAGATAGTGAATGGATTATTTGTGTTAGTTGACATTTCTGAAGGATATTGCAAATGTGCTAATAGATCTCCTTGTGAGACACCCGGATGGTGCACTCTAAAATAGTACAACTAGATATGGGTACTACGAAGATAGGCACTGAAAGCCTTGAAGGGATAGATATTACATTAGTGTGGCTCCCGTCCCTAGTAGAGAAAGAATGTTAGGCAACCCGAAGAGCCAGTGGATGGAGCACGGGGAGCTAAAAGCAAAAGAATGGCTTTTTGAAGTTTTTAGAATAAAGTGATAGACAGAAATGTTGGTAGGGAAATAAGAAGAGAGTTAATGAAGCATTATGAGTAAGATGTGATACATGGATGATAACAGTAGATAAAAAAATGACAGTATTACAAAGTATATAGTTAAGTGAAGGAAGATATAAGAGGTGACAGGCCTTGAGATAACAAAAGAGTATAGGCCATAAAGTCGTATCCTCATTTCGAGAATTAAGTTTGTGACTCTAACGTAATTACTAGAAGGAAAAGTTAGACCCAGAGTAATAGAAATCAGTATGGATTGGTGAACAAGATAAATTAAACATGAATTAGGGACTGAGTGATTTTGATAATGGTCAGCATCATGAGAATTTCAAGCTGCATTCCAGCGATAATAGAATGGACAATAAAAGAAGATTCATAAGAAATTCAGAGAATGGTCATTCAGGAAGACGCTTCCCTAAAGCAAGCAATGTGAGCAAAGTTAAGCTTAAGGGACTGTATGTGCCAGTTATACTAAGTGTCACCCTCGCAAGTAAGGAAATTTGTTATCCTTGGTACAGAAGGATTACTGCAAGGCGAGTAAAGGTCTTCGATGATGTGAAAAGATGGTAAAGGCGAAGAGGTAAAACATCTATACGTAGATCATCGCAGCACTAAACCTTAGTACTCCCCTAAAAGGGGGAATATGGAGTGATGTGGCACTAAGTCAGAATTAAGTGGTTCTAGTAGCTATGGAATGGTAAAGGAAGAATGCGATAAAAATGAGAAAGGAAATGAGATTGCACTTATCAAAATCCTACGAATATGCTACGATTCCAAAACCTTATGCAAGTACGGCATCAAGGAAAGGAAGTAAGGGTTCCTGCTCGGGATGTTATTGATAAATAAGGAGCCAACGCAAGAGGTAAGTTAAGACAAAGGAAATAACCCAAGAAAGATTACGCGGAATATTGATATGATAATGGGCCAACGAATAGTTAGTAGTTGATTGAAGAATGGCCTATGTATGGATTGACAAGAGGATACAGACAAATCAACAGATCGTGCAAGATAAACAGAGTGAACCCAACATGGGCAATTCAGTCTCGTGGATATGACATCGTGATCCTTGAGAAATATTCAAATAGGAGTTGGAGTAGTTAAAGGTACCGTATGAGTGTTACGAAAATAAAAGAGAGTGACACTGCGAAGACTATCAGCATTTCAGTTCAGAAATGACCCTACGAGCACGTGAGCCTAGAGGTAAGTAACTACGGATAATTATAGGCGAGGAAGGACATCAAAAATTTTGTCGAGTATACGATGTAATAAGCTCACAGATTTACAAGAGTTATAAGGTCCTCCCTAAGTATTACAATGAAAGACTAGATAAGGAAATAATGAAGAAGTTTTCAACCTAAGCACAGTGACCTAAAGAGGAAATGGTCTTGTAATAACAGGCTCACAACAACATTGTATGCACTCCATAAGAAAGTGGAACCTATCGTAGCTAATGAACGGGAAGAGGAAAAAAAATAAAAGGTGATATTCAAGATCATATGGTTTGTACGAAATTCCAATATGCGTGGGCACTAAGATAAGTCAAGTATTCATGCAACAAGTGGCATCACGATCAGGAAAAGAAATTTCTTACATTTAAAAAAAGCTGAGAAGGAATTATTCAATCAATGATCCAGAGTTAATTACGTTATGAATGCACTCAAGACTTTGGAGTATTATCCATGCATCATATATGTTGACAATCATACATCCATAGAAGATTCCAGTATAAGTTAAAAGAAATAATTGAGCCATGTCATAGACAAGGGATTGAATTGTTAGAAGATTGTATCATGGATATTTCATAGCGTCCATGAAGGGCTAAAGTAATAACTAATACCATGAGCCATAGATTGGAAAATAGCTTAAGCGAACATCAAGGTTAATAAGAGGGAAGAGGAAACTAAAGAGTTACATTAACTAAGTAAATCAGGAGTCTGATTATTGGACCCAGAAAATTATAGACCTCATGATTGAGAACATTGCAAAATCACTCTTAATATCAGAGGTACAAGAGAGATGGTACCACAACCATATTCTATAACGGGTCTATGATAAAGCCAGTTAGAAGAAGTACCAGCCTCATAAGAAGTCCGTATGAAGCTCTCACCGGATTGTGTATGCACCAGAGGTGCAAGTATTATAATAGAGCTTCAAGTTATGGATGTGACTTATACCTATGTGGAAGGGAGGTTATGAAAGAGGTAGAAGATGTGATGCGATATTTTAAGGTAAGTAAGGTAAAGGTGAACAACATACAAGATACTTAGGTGCAGAAGGTTGTGAATAAACTATACTTCAGATAGAGGGCTAGAAGCATTGGGATTCAGTATCCAGGAATGATAGCGGTGTTATTAGTGGCATATCTTCTAGCATATGGTTTCTAGGTATCAAGAGGTATAGTTAAAAAAGTAAAGAAGAGTTTGAGATGATGTGATGTATCGCTTGGTGTTCCAGAATAACATAAGGAAATCTATGGTGCAAGCAAGATGAAGGAAGGTTGCGAGTAGTATAAATGGATATGTGTAGGTCACAAGCTAAAGTATGGTAGAGAAACAAGGTTTTAGGAAGACATGAGTAAGGATAAGGAAAGGCAAGTGAGAAGGTGACGAGAATGGATAAATCTTTGGGATTAAGCTCATGAAAATAAGAGGGTTGATGGTTTCTCTAAGTTATAAAAGGCTTCGTATAGCATGAATGAACTCAAAGGAGTCTAAGACTAGTAGCATTTAGAAGAGATGAAATGGTGACGTGGTAGTACAATGAGGGTGAAATTGTGATAGATAAAGTATGATGTCTGGGCCTTCGATTGAGTAATGATTTGAAGAGGATTTCATGAATTGTACCGGATTAAAATACCCACGTAAGGTGAATCACATTGGGATGCTATAAAATATGGTTATTGAAGTACAGTATCGCCCCTAAGTGGTCAGGAAAATCACTTCAAATATTCCTCGATGCAATGTAAGCCCTAGTGGCAAGGTATTACGTAAGAAGTTTCAAGTTATCAGTGGTGAATTGTAGATCAACATTGAGGTGAATCAACAATGGATGGATAAAAGTTACAATAATATGAGATTAAATCAGGCTACTATTCTTAAGATGAATAGTAACGAAGAAGCATTAAAGGACTTAGATTTATACATATAGGATAAGTAACGAAAGTAGCTTGGAGTTTGGTAGAAGACCTCAGTAATGATAAATCGAAATAGGAATTATGGTACAGTATGACCTACCTAGATGCAGTAAAGTCATGTGAATAGATAATCGAGTCTATAAAACAAGATATAGCAATATTCGTGGGTTCAACAAAGTACCGAGTGAAGAACTTCAGTATACCTATAGATGCCCATAGGGGCATCTTTTCAAGCTCCGTATATGTTTACAAAGTGAGGCCTAGATATTAGCTAAAAACTTGAGGGAAAAGGAGAGAAGAGTCGCATAAGTGAACTTAAAAGGTTAGAGTCATACATGCTGCATCATAGAAGGTAGCAACAGTTACGAGATTGAAAGGATCCCTACCACAAGTTATTGTGTGAGAAAGAGGCCTAAAGGGGGGGATGCCTTGGCCTTTGGATTTATTCTCAAAATAGTTGCCTAGATGGCAAGGAGAGTACTAAAGTATTCAGAAGACATAAGCTATGAAAATGATAAGTGAATAGGTCAACATTCAAAGACGAATGTTCCAAAGGGGGAAATGATGTTACACCCCATGTTTTCATACCTGAAGGTACGCCATAAGTAAATTGACGAAAGCTCGAAAATGAGATGCTACATCCCGTATTTCCGTACGTTAAAGTTTCATTATAAGTTAATTGACATAAGCTCGGGAATGGGATTTTTTTGAGGTTATAAGTATTATGATATTTCAAACAAATGATAAGTAAATCTGTGAAGGTGAGAGGGTAAGCGAATAAAAGAAAATGAGTTTCATCGAAGTTTGACATTTTGGGATAAAATACGGTCCAAGCTATAATACACTATATTTATGGACTAATGCCATACAAGGTACCACATGACCATGATAGTAGGGTAAATAAAATATGTTAAAAGTGAGTAGTATTTTAAGTAAGTTGAGATACTTCCTAATTATGTGGATAGTTGGGTAATTAATGGTTTATGGTGGGATATTAGCTGATAAATTATAATTTTTAGATAACTGTAACACCCCCAACGTGGCAACCCAAGGAGGCCTTGATCAAAGAAAAATAACGAGTCTTAACTCATGTGACAAGTGGCTCATTTTGAGAAGTTTTGTGGCCAAGTCATCTCCTAAGTGGGGCCCACACCCACTAGGATAAAAGAGCTCTCTAAATCACTTAAGGGAAGTGCTTATATAGAAAGAAAGCTTCAGAAAATTTAAGAAGGGAAATTCATACGAAGGAAGGCTTCAAGAAAATTCATATGAGACTTCTTACCATAATAGCAACAGGATTTTGTGATCCCAAGGGAGTGCAGTACAAACTTTCGCAAGAATAGATATTCCCCTACTTCGATTCGCCATTATGTGTTTTGTCGCAATTAACGTGTGTTAGAGGGATTGTAAAGAAAAATCAGTTCTGGTACGTTAAGGCTATCCCTTCTTCCCTTCTTGCATGATCCATATGGTACAAACGAAATGAGCAAATGCACAATTTTCATAAATGATCTATTCATAGAACTACTAGAGATGCCTGTGTTCTTGATTCCCCGTGTGTCCTATTATTCTATCATTTGTTAATGGGTCTCAAGAAATATGTAAGTTGATAATGTTTACTTCATGATATTAATCAAAGGCATAATGGTCTTATGACATTCCAAAATATTTTATTGACGTACTTCTCATGCATTGCATTCATTTATACATGTACATTGACCCATGACCAGATGGTGTTATATACGCGTAATATATATATATATACATACATGGGAAAAGGTTACATCGTTATATACGCACTACCACCAGATCAGCCGTTATACATTGATGATTTTCCCACAGTGGGCAAGATGATATGATGGAATGCCCTCAGAGGCTTGGTGATGTTATGAACGCATATAACTATGCATGGTATGACATTTATATGCATATGCATGACATTATAAGTATTAGATGATTCATAGAGCTATTCAGACTTACGTGTCGAGTCTTTTACTCCATGCTTCTCTCATGTCTTTTAATTACTGAATTTCATTCCTTACATAATCGGTACATTATTTGTATTAACATCCCTTTTGTCTGGGGGCACTGCATTTCATGCCCGCAGGTCCCGATAGATAGGTTTAGAGTCCTCCAAGTAGGACATCAGCTCAGCAGAAGATGTTGGTGCGCTCTATTTGCTCCGGAGTTTCTTATTTGGTCACAATGATTTGGACATGTATAGATTAGTATGGCGAGGTCCTGTCTCGACATTTATGACACTTATGTACTCTTAGAGGCTTGTAGACAGATGTCTTGTATACGGATACTTGTATGGCCTTGTCGGCCTACGATTTGAGTTTACAAATGATCATGTTGGCCTTATAGGCCCGTATGTCACATGTATAAGTTTCTATATCAGGTTTGGTCATTCGATGTCGCGAATTCTCTCTTGTTTATTCTAGTTATCTCATGACAGACCTTCGATCTGCACTGTATGGTTGATAACAATCTCGTCCTGGCCTTGATTCATGATCAACGACTCTCTTAGAGCTGTCGTCGGTTCTGATGGGATAAATGGACCCAGAAGGGGCTTCGAGCTGGTCATCCTCGACTCTGATTTTTGATTGGTACCTGTTGTGGACGCCAGCCCAAGTTACCGCCGGGTACTTTACCAAATATTGTGTTAGCTATTGCGAATCCAAAGAGCTTTGGGCGTTAGGTCCTTAAGTGATTGCCTGAACAGCCTAATCATTTGCAAACAGAGGCAAGTCCATCCATTCCATTTGAAGCCTTTACACGAACTCTCAGAGCATCTCGTTGTCTCTTTGCTTAACCTTGAAAAGGTCCGATTTTCTGGTCTGGACCTTGATTGCCCTGGTATGAGCCTTCACAAAATCATATGCAAGCATAGCGAACGAGTCAATGGAATTTGGGGGTAAGTTATGGTACCATATCATTTCTCCTTTTGATGTAGTTTCCTCGAACTTCTTTAGTAACACCGACTCGATTTCATCGTCTTCAAAGTCATTGCCTTTTCTGGCACATGTGTATGAGGTCACATGCACATTCAGAATTATATGTCTCCACCTTCTTGTCGTTTGCCTCAAATTTCGTTTCACCTAATTCCACCCGTTTTGTTAATTCTTCAAGAATTTTTATTACTTCGAGACTGACGCCGGACTCAGCTTCACCCAGTCTTTCGGTTATCTGCTTATTTCTTCGGGTGTTTTCCCGGGACGGTTCAGGCTCAACTCTGCTGGGAGCAGGACTTAGATTTTGCAACTGGGCTATCACTGCCTATTGAACCTGCAACATTTCAAAGATTAGCCATAGGCTAACCCCGTCGCTTTCGCCTTCGGGTTCTCCTCAAGCTGTTGGTCGGGCTCCTCCACAAACGCTGTTCTCGGGATCGATTGGAAGATTAGCGTCGATGGACACCTGCGAGTTAGCATTGACTAGGTCTGCAACTGGGACTCTGGTAGGATCAGCAGGGGGAACCTCGTTGCTAGGCACCAGATTGTTGTTTTTTCCATGATGGCCAGACTCAGCCCCAACGTTCAAGGGAGCAGGTTGAGAATTTGACATTTTTAAAGTAAATTGAATTTGAGACCTTAAAGAGAAAGTGTAAAATATAGTGTATTATAGATATTTGTATCAAACCACCACCATTATCCTCAGCCCTTTGGTGGGCGCCAAACTGTTTACCTTTAAAACAAATAACAATTAAATTTATATGCGATTTGAAGGATATGTGAATTGATTCAACACAAGTAGACAAGAATGTTAGATGAACGAATTAAAGATAAAATGAATAATCACACCAGTTGTGGCGTTAAGGCCGGGCTTAGATTTAAGCTGAACAATAGTTTTTCCATCGACCGGACCCTCAATTCGAAGCCAAATTTCTATGAAGAACTAGAATTAAAATAAGAAATTTTTAATAGCTAGAAAGCAGAGAAATAAGTTTGTATTGCCTTGATGTGCGTGTTACAATATCCTATATTTAATAAAAAGCTTGCAGGGGAGTTTTATCACTACTACAATTCTAAAAGCGCTAAAAATCCTTTTCTCTCGTTAATTACTGATCTGCAACTTCCATCGAGCGGGATCCGCACCATGATATTCGGTTGGTTCCAGATATCACGGCCCTTTGTTGGTCGCGTGCAACTATTGCCATGCTTTCCTAGGTCTCGGAGGTCATCCTGGGTTCGAAGAGTGTTGTCTTATCAGGCCCGGTGGCGAGCATTCCATTCGGGCCTCGGTACAAGAAGTTGTCAACTTCTATTCTGATCCATGTAATCATATCCTTGCTTTGTTTGACCCACTGATAAATCGGGGTGTGTGTTAGCGCTGGTTTCACCCGTGTATAGTTATACCCAATTTTCTAAATTAAACTACACAACAATTAGCTAAACAATTAAAAACGTTAATAGAACTATAATTTTGTAAATCTAATAAAAATACAACATTAAAAATTTTACTAATAAAAGTTAGCATAAACCAAAGGAAAGAGAGAGGTGAGAGGATTTGTAGTTTGTAGAGAGCTTTTGTTGAAGATATAATTGTAGCGCTTGACTTTAAAATTATAAAATTTATTTAAGAAATAACTTTTAGTTACAAAATTACTTTTAAGAATTCTACACAAATTTTAAGTATTAAGAGTTAGTTCATTAGGAAATTTTTTAGATTTGAAAAGAATCAAATAGACCACACATTATACAAATGGGTAGAACTTTGAACTCGTGCACGCTACATTATACACCCTAAACCACTGGACTACCTCACTCAACCGTGTTAAGAGTGTCCAAAATATAATATATAATCATATAAGGTAACTTAGATATGCAGTATAATTTTTTAGCGAAGGTTGTGCGCTTGACCACCCGTGGCATATATATATATATATATTATTAAATCGATCAGGCCATATTTCCAGAAATCACACAACATTAAGGAAAACATGCACATCCCCTTTCATGCTATTTGAGGGTTTGGCATCCCAATCTCTGTAACACTTGAATAAAAAGTAGTAAGAAGGAAAGAAAATGTAATGTGGCATTGCACCAACAACTGTACACTTCTCAAGGTTGATCAAACTGACACTTTTATTTGCCTGATTCCAAAACAGGCCATCTTTAATTTGTCTCGGTAAAGCTTCATAGTCGGAGAATATGATGTATCGCTGATGTGTGTGGCTAATAACAACCAGCCTATCTGTAACTTTGTTTGGTTTCCTCTAACAATGCTTCACAACTACTACTTTTTCTATAACAATTATCAAAAATATTTGGTATGGAGCGACTCCATTAATGACTCCTTCATGATGCAAATTCGAATTAATAATCAATAAATACCAAATAGTTAATCAAAAAAGCACTTATTGCACTTAAATAAAGTCCTTGCATTTTTTTTTGCAAGAATAGAATATAGTACTGAGTTAAATATACAGACAATTAATAGTAAGAGTTACGTGTGTTTGCCCAAGTGATATTTGTTTTGATGATTGACAAAAGAACTCAAGCATGAACTAGGTCCATACACAACACAAACACTGGCAGATTTTATTATAAGGGATGCATGTGAAGGAGATAAGCTTAAGTTGTTATATCTGATATCTCCTGATCGAAAAGGTTGCACAAATGATAAGGAGAAGGACTCCTTACTCGAAGAGAACTTTATCCAAGATAAAGAAGGAGTTAGAATTTGAAGATAACTAGAACTCTTCTACCAAGAAAGAGTATAGCATTAGAACTCTAGTTATTTCCTATTCTACTAACTCTATATATTTCAGGATGTTTCCATTTTACAGGTATGCACAAACGCTAAAGTTAAACGTGAGTTGAGAGCAAACTAGAAAGGCATTTTTCAAGAAATTCTTGTGTGATTCATGTGTGCGAACCTGAAGCTACATGAACCAGATTAAAGAACCAGTTCCAAGTGTCTGTCTTTTATACTAGTTTTATTTTAGTAGGTATATTCAAATTGCACCTTTCAGCTTTATCTAGAAGTAATTGTATTAGGTACTCTGAGTATTGTGTATTCAAGTTAGAGTTAACTTGAAGTTGTCACAATACTTAGAGGTTGGTTGCCAAAACGGGATTAGAAGTAATCCTTAGGTTTACAAAGAGTTTTGTAAATGCTCTTTTGGATCAGTCATATTTTTTCACCTTTTGACCGAGTGTTTTCCACATAAAAATACTTGTGTTCTTTATTTTCTGCATTTACTATTTCCAAAACAATAGTATAAGGAACACATAGAAGAACTAGGTCCGTCTATAATTGGTGCAGGCGAAAAATTGGACACTCGCACAAATCACTCCCCTCCTGTGTGGCATTGAAGCATAAAACATCAATTGGTATCAGAGTAGGATCTCCTTGAAGAGGCTTACACCTTAGGAGAAGATAAACATGAGTGCACCACCTGGAAACTGGGAAGGGAAATCCACTGCTAGGCTACCACTTTTTAATGGCCAGTACTACTCTTGGTGGAAAAACAAGAAGAGAGATCACATTATAGGAGATGACTATGGGCTATGGGACATTGTCACCGATGGTCAACTAGCTACCTTGAAGAAAATGCTGAAGGAGAAGATGTTCCAAAGACAAGAGCGGATTGCACTGCTGAGGACTTGAAGAAATGCGAGAAGAATGCTAATGCCAATAAATGGCTTGTCTATGGACTTGGTTCAGATGAGTACAAGAGAATCCAAAGTTGTACCACTAGTAAGCAAATTTGGGATACATTGCAAGTGGCTCATGAAGGAACACCTCAGGTGAAGAGATCCAGAGGAACTATACTATATTCTCAATATGAAAACTTTGCTATGAAGGAAAGAGAAACCATTCAAGATATTTACACAAGGTTCATTACACTAACAAATGAGCTAATGTCTCTTGGAATGATTATTCCTGAAGAAGATAGAGTCGAGAAGATATTGACTAGGGTTTTGCCTACCACTTGGGAGAGCAAAATCACTGCCATCCCGGAATCAAAGAATATTTCCACTCTCCCACTAGATAAATAGATTGGAAATCTCACTACCTATGAACTTAGGAGACAAAACATGAAAATGGATATACCTAAGAAGGAAAGGATATTGGTACCCAAAATCACTGAAGGTCCTGATCTAGAAGATGATGAAATGGATATGATCACCAAGGACTTTAAGAAGTACCCGAGGAGAGGAAATGGTTCTTCAAGAAGCGGAAGCTATAGTAATTCAAAAGCTCCTTAGAAACAAACCAATGATGGCTGCTGCAAGTGTGGAAAGACTGATAACCGCATCAGGAACTGTCCATTGTGGGAAATTGAATGGAAGAAGGAAAGAGCAGAAGAAGGAATAAGTTCAACCCAAGAAAAGCAACAAAAAAGGATCAAATAAGGCTACAGTCGTTGCTTAGAGAGAAAGCTCAGATGATAATGATGAGGATAAACAAGCACTTATGGCCATTGAAGAATCTGATGAAGAAACTGAGGTAAGTGTAATTCATCTCAAAGACAAGATTAAATTGTTGTCTAAAGAAAGGTTATCTGAGTTATTACTAGAACTAATTGATGAATGAGGATGTAAACAACGAAAAGGAATAATTGTCTAAAGAATGAGTGATTTTGAAGGCTAAGTGCAAAAACTTGGAACTAAGGGTTAGTGAAACTGTAAGTGAAAATACTGCATTGAAGAACCAGGTTCATGCACTTGACTCAACTATATTAGAGATTAGATCCAAAAATCTAAAACAAAAATTAGGAATAGGTAAAAAGATAGTTGATCATACACAACTCACTTTAGAAGAAAATGTAAGAAAAATAAAAAGATGAGTTATAGAAAAGGGATGGGCAGGTAAGAATCCTGAAGGAGGATCTAATCAAGGTCAAATATGAGATAGACATAACTTGTAAATGGAACAAGTCCACCGATGCACTTTCATGGCTATAAGAACACAATAGTAGCAACAGAAGAGGACTTGGCTTTGGGAAACTGGCACCTAAGTGGGATCCCAAAAGCAAGTACCTCACACTTTCTGAGAACAAAATTTGCACACACTGTGGTAAAATAAGTCATTATAAAAGTGAATGCACTGCAAAAGAAAAAGGCAAGTCAAAAGAATAAAGAATTTGTTAAAGAGAAGAATATGTTACCAAGTTGGGCTAAAAAGAATTTGATTCATCCTTTTTCCTATAGAAAGAGACCCAAAATAGTGTAGGTTCCTAAGACCACCCTTGGTTTCCCTTTGCAGGTCCAAGTGAAGGTGAGCAGCCATATATGGTACATGGATAGTGGTTGCTCACAGTATATGACATGGAGAAAGAACCAATTCCGTTTACTTGAGGACCTTAAAAGAGGTAATGTCTCCTTTGGAAACTGGAAGAAATGTGAGATCATTGGGGTTGGATTCTCACTTAATTAAGAATGTCTACTTGATAGATGGGCTGAAGTACAATCTAATAAGTGTATCACAATTGTGTGATAAAGGTAATATGGTAGCATTCACCTCTATAAAATGCTTTGTGATTAATCTTATCACTAACAGGATAGTTTTGCTGGGAAAAAGAGTGAACAACATATATATTGTGGATCTGTCCACATTTTCAGATAATGAACTCACTTGCTTAAGTGTGTTGGATAATGATCCCCTTCTTTGGCACATGAAACTTGGACATGCCAGTCTACACCAACTCAACAAACTAGTATCCAAGGACTTGGTGATAGGACTGCCTAACATTAAGTTCAAGGAAGATAAAATTTATGAGACTTGTGCAATGGGGAAGCAGGTAAGATCCTTTTTCAAAAGAAAGAAGATGGTAAGCACCACCATTAGGGGTGGGCATATATCGGGTAAAACCGATAACCCGAACCGTTAATTATGTATTGGATTATCGGTATTGGTTTATTGGGTTAACGGTTCGGTAACGGGTAAACAATTTTTTTTTATTGGGTTACCAGTTCGGGCTCGGTTTGCAATTCTGTTACTGGGTAAAAACCGATAACCCAATAAGAATTAACTAATTTACTAATTTTCCCTTAAGTATATACATACTATACTAGGGTTTCATAATTAATTTTCCCTATTCTTTCTCAATTCTCAGTAAGTCAGTTTCTCAATTTTCCGCCGCACCCATACAGCCCAACCTCAGCAGTTCTCTACCTCACCACGGCTCATTGTTGATCGATTTCCCAATGCACACGCAAGTGTACGTGGTCGACAAGTAATATAGGAATTGAAGTCCAGATATCGTACCCACAGGGACTTGTGATTAACTATCCACTAAACTAAACTCAAACAAATATTTAACTAGAATTAATCTAAAATAGTAAATCAAAAGATTAAA
>ML416277.1:5445-17682 GCA_005239525.1 Nicotiana knightiana | reverse complement strand
ATATCCGATATTGAAAATCACTAATGGTTCAACTAAACCACTCGATGATTGCTTAAGTCAACACAAGGGTCAAAAGGTCACTAACTAGAGCTATTTCTTTCCAAGCACTTGTTTTTAATCATAAGCATGTAGTTAATTATGTTGGTACCAAGTGAAGCATGCTTGACTCTTCTAGTTCGACTCAATTAGGTCCTCTTATTCATTATTACTACTGTTCTTACCTAAACATCAAAAACAGACTCTATCCCTTAAGAAGTTTGTCACGCCATCCATCGTTGGGAAGAGTCACCTGGTTCACACAAAAACCACCTTTGGAAAGAACCGTGACATTAAGAAAACCAAAGTCTTATTGATCACTTAAACATGAAAAGAAATTATTAAATTAAAAAGAAGTTATTAAAGTAAATAAGAAAGTAAATAAGCATCTATTAGACTAAACATTGACTACTGAGAAAATAAAATAAAGAAGCAATGAAGTAAACAACTGAAAGCATAAATGAATATACAAACTGAGAAAGGGAAAGAGAATATACACATCAATAGAGAGAGAAGAATATGTACATAATGAAAATAAAGAGAGAATTTTATCAGTTATTACAGGCCACTGTCAAATGTCAAATCAAATAAACTCCACCTCCCTGAATAAAAATAAGCATTGTCCTCAATGCTTGAAAAAATAAAAACAAGGAAGGGAAAGAGAAGAGAGGACTCCCTATGTGGTCTCTGTGTCCATAGCAACATCACCTCCCTCAGGCTCCTCCAACTGGATCTCATCATCCTCTGCCCGGGGAGTAGCTGGGTTGGTGAACATCTGTAGCACCGCCTCAGCAGTGTGGGCAGCGAAGTCTGGCTCCTCAGACTGGCCAGCTAGTGCCACCAGTGCTGCTGGGTCTGCGGGTACTACTGGATCTATCTTCATCAGTAAGTCAAACAGAAGATCTTCAGCGACTGCTATCTGGGTCACCTCTCGTCTCAACTTGTCAACTAATTTCCTCGAAGCCTGGGATTTCCTCATCTTCTTCACCTGCTTCCCAAGCTCCTCAATTTCTCCCCCATGCGCCACCAAATTGTCCATGATGGTCTTATGATTCTCCAATATCTTCTTCAAAGTTTTCTCCACTGTCGGAGGAATATGGGGTGTTGGGGTAGAAGTCTGTGCTACAACAGCACTGGATAGGTCAGCGCCTGGGAGACTCGCAGTGCAGAAAGTGGATAAGTAAAGGAGGAAGGAACTGATGCTGATGGCCCTGAAGATGGAGGTGGAGGCATGGCAGTTGTACCGGTGGAAGGCCCGACTGCTGCGGAAGGCATGGCAGCTGAATCTGCAACTACCACCAACGGCTCTTCAGAATGGCCTATGGTAGTAGTCGACTTACCCTTGTTCTTCGGGTTCCTCAGGTCCTTCAGAGAGTACCAGGTGAAGGGCTTCTTAGCCTGAACCTTCGTATCAAAGTTCTTGGGCTCCACGTCCGCATCTGTAAGATACTCCGTGATAGTGTTGGGATACGGATAAGATCTTTCACCCCAAAAACATGTTGTCCAACATGATGGAACCCACATTGATTGGGTACCCGACCATGATGGAGGCAACTAGGGCTGCCTAAGGGACTGGGAGATTGTTTTCATTCTGGCTTGGATCTATTCGACTGCACACAAATGTCTGCCAACCTTTTGCTTCAAAGTTGAGGGTGTTCCGCTGAATGGGAACCCCTGTTGTGATCTCTATGGTGGTGGTGGTCTTGGAGATACCAATATCTCAACTAGCCAATGTCGAGCCGCATCACCCATTGAAATCTTCTCTAAATACTGCACCGACTCCACATCCTTGAGCCCCAAATGAGTGTTTAGGGTGCTCTGATCAAATCTTACTTTCAAGTTCCTCACTTTAGTCACCTTATTGATAAGTGCCACATTGGCGTAGAATTCTCGGACTAAGTGCTCCTTGGCATCCGCCACACTTTGAGTGAACCATGTCCACCCTTTTCTCTCCCGAAATTATTTTGCACATTTGGATTGTACCTATCCAAGTCTTTCAAAATAAATTGACAGTCAAGTGTGAGCGATCTCTGAGGCCACCACTCTCGGAACCTGTCGAAAGCTGCCAGGCTCACAAATTTGTCTTCCCAAACTTCTTTCTTCTTCGACCTCTCGAGGACGGCTGGTATCACCCCCTCGATCAGCATCCTGAATATGATCATCATCATCAATTGTGAATGGTGCGGTGGGGGAATGAGTAGATGAGGATTCTGAACCCTGAATGTCATCTTTCGAACCCTCAGAAGTGCTTGCTGAGGTGGAAGGCTCATTTTGGAGCTGGTATTTCCCTTGAAATTGTTGTGGCTAAGATTGGGCATCAGGTTGTTCTTCCACAGAGTGGCCATCTAATGCATCCCTAGACGAGATGTATGAGCTTGATTTAGAGGGTTCTGCAGCTCTACCTCACCCGGCGGTTGCCTTTTTGGATATCCCTTTTTGCATAGAGAATGGTAGGGTGCCCCTGCCTCGGGAGGGTTCACCCCTCCCCTTGGATGTATCACCGCGTCCCCGAGATCTAACCATTGTCTGCAATACATAATAATAGGAATCAGTTACAGTTCAAATTCGTAGTATAAGACAATTGCAGACAAAACAATATGCAGGTTGGGGAAGTGCGATCCGTACATTTTTTAGTGCGGCAGTAGATGGGCTTGTGCGGACCGCACAATTTAGAAGTCTGTCCGCAGTGGTGATTATGCGGTCCGCACATTTTTATAGTGCCACCGTACAATTGAAATTCGGTACGCACTTTTGAGTACGGCTGCACAATGCAAGCTCAAAAATCACAACTCTCTGAAGACAATTTTGAGTACGACTGCACAATGCAAGCTCAAAAATCACAACTCTCTGAAGACAGAGAATTTCTCGATCTGCGTCCGCACACACTTTTTTGCGGCCACGGTTCAATTTCAGCGGACCACACAAGTTTAAGTGCGGTCCGCACAATCATTGCACACCATATTCCCTAGCCTAATGATCTGCGACCGCACAATTCCTTGTGCGGCCGCACAATTCAAAATTAATCGGCAGTCAACTTAGGGTTTCTAATTCATGCACAATTTAGACATGGTGGTAGCAAGTTAGACATGATACATAGTTTACCCATCCCCCAAATAGCAAATAGGAAGTTACCCAAACAATTTTAAGCTCACATGATGATGAATTTTGACATTAGGCCTAAAAATAACTAAACTAATTACAAACAAAATTAAGAAAATTGAAAAATTTAAAGATGAATTGAACATACCGGTAATGTAGTGATGCAAGGAAGAATCAAATATGATGAAATGAGTGTGAGATACGTGAATCAATTGAGTATACTGTGCTTGCTTTTGTGTTAATTCTTCAGAGTTCGTAAAGTTTGAACAGTAGTGAGGAGGCTACTATTTATAGTTGACCGGTTAGGGCAAGAGTTCAAAGATGAGTGCGGCCACCCAATTTCATGTGCGGTCCACACTCCTTTACCTGTTGCACATTACCCTTTTGTTGATCTGTCGCCCACACATTTTTTAGTGCGGTCGCAGATTTTGGTGCGGACCGCACATTTTCTTGTGCGGTCGCACTTGGGCAATTTCTCTAATAGCAAACTTCAGAGAGTTTGCAATTTTTGATCTCCAGTTGTGCGGCCGCAGATCCCTTTCTGCTGTGGCCTTCAAAATTGTGCGGTCCACATTTTTTTTCACACTTAGCCATTTTTTTAGAGCACAGTTCCTGCAAAGAACACTCATTCCTGCAACACACTTCAAAATCAGTTAGCACAAAATAAGACCGATCTAAAGAAGAAGAAAAAGAAAAAGATACATGGATTTCCTCCCAAGAAGTGCCTGATTTAACATCACGACACGACGCATATTACTATCATCACTTGAAATGAATCACTGCCACGACGTGGCCATCACCAACTTTTCCCAGATAGTGCTTCACCCGGTGACCATTTACCCTAAACACTTCATCATGTTTATTCTTCTAGTCCAATACACCAAAGGGTGTCACACTCTCAACCTCAAATGGGTCACTCTATTTAGACTTCAACTTTCTCCGAAACATCCATAACCGAGAATTGAACAACAACACAAGATCACCTTCTTTAAACTCCTTGTTCCGAATGTACTTGTCATGGAGGTACTTCATCTTCTCCTTGTATAAGGACGCGCTTGTATATGCATGGTACCGGAATTCATCTAGCTCATTCAATTGTGCCACCCTTAAGTTGGCGGCGACATCCCACTCAAGATTTATCTTCTTCAAAGCCCACATGGCCTTGTGCTTAAGCTCCACCGGAAGGTGACAAGCTTTGCCAACCACCAACCGGTATGCAGACATCCCAATCGATGTTTTGTAAGCCATCCTATAAGCCCATATAGAATCATCAAGTTTCTTTGACCAATACATCCAGTTAGCATTCACTGATTTTGACAAAATACTCTTGATCTCCCGGTTGGAGACTTCCACTTGTCCGCTTGCTTGAGGGTGATAGGGAGTCGTGACTTTGTGAGTGACACCATACTTGCTAAGTAAGGTGTCAAAATCTTTGTTGCAAAAATATGCGCCCCCATCGCTTATGATGGCCCGCTGAGTACCAAACCTTGTGAAGATATTATTTTTCAAAAATTCCACCACACTTCTTGCTTCATTGTTGGGTAGAGTAGCGACCTCAACCTATTTTGACACATAATCCACCGCTACCAAAACGTAGGTGTTTCCATAAGAGCTTACAAACGAACCCATGAAATCAATACCCCACACATCAAAAATATCAATTTTCAAGATGGTGGTGAGGGGAATCTCATTTTTCTTTGAAATCCCATCGGCCCTTTGACATTCATCACAATGCTTGGCTAGATCACTTGCGTCCTTGTAGAGAGTAGGCCAATAGATCCACAACTCAACACTTTGGCCGCCGTTCTTGCTCCACCATGGTGACCATCATATGGTGAATAATGACAAGCCTCAAGAATTTCAACGTGTTCCTCCTCCAACACACATCTTCTAATCACGCCATAGGTACAAATCCGGAAGAGGTACGGTTCATCCCAATAATAGTCTAGCAATCCCGTTTGAGCTTCTGCCTTTGGCTTGAAGAGAACTCATTCGGTATAATACCACTCACAAGATAATTTGCTAAATCAGCGAACCATGCATATCGGTCATTAAAATGGCTAGAAGTTGCTCGTCAGGGAAGGAGTCATTGATTTCAAGTCCGTCATTTGGCCTCCCCTCCTCCTCCAAGCGAGACAAGTGGTCTGCCACTTGGTTTTTACTGCCTTTGCGGTCTTGGATGTTTAGATCGAACTCTTGCAATAAAGCATCCATATCATTAACCGAGACTTTGAATATTTCTCACTCTTACGGTACCGAACTGTCGCATTATCCGTATGGACAATCACCTTTGTACCCATCAAGTACGGGCGGAACTTCTCCACAGCAAAAACAAATTAAGGAGCTCTTTTTTGATCACAGTATAATTGACTTGGGAATCATTCATGGTCTTACTAGCATAGTAGAACAAATGAATATTATTGTTGATACGTTTCCCCAAAACTGCTCCAACCGCCACATCACTAACGTCACACATGAGCTCAAAGGCAAGCTCCAATTCAGGGCGGTGATAATAGGAGTAGTTGTCAACTTGAACTTGAGAAATTCAAATGCTTTCATGCAATCCTCATTGAAATGGAATTTGGAATCTTTATCCGAAAGCTTACACAAGGGGTTCACCACTTTGGAAATATCCTTGATGAAACGCCGGTAGAACCCCGCATGACCCAAGAAATTCCTCACTCCCTTCATGGATGTTGGAGGTGGAAGTTTAGAAATCACCTCAATCTTAGCCTTGTCGACTTCAATGCCATTATTTGAGATCTTGTGGCCAAGGACAATGCCTTCCTCAACCATGAAATGACACTTCTCCCAATTGAGCACCAAATTCGTCTCTTCACATCTTGCCAATAAATTATCCAAATTTGCCAAAAAATCATCAAAAGAATTCTCGACCACCGAAAAGTCATTGATGAAGACTTCAAGGAAATCCTCCACCATGTCCGTGAAGATAGCCATCATACACCTTTTAAAAACTGTCGGTGCATTGCATAACCCAAATGGCATCCACGAGAATATGAAAGTACCATAAGGACATGTTAAAGTAGTTTTTTCTTGATCCTATGGAGCAATAAGAATTTTATTGTAGCCGAAATACCCATCAAGGAAACAATAGAAAGCAGGGCCGGCCAATCTATCAAGCATTTGATCTAGGAAGGGAAGTGGGAAACGATCCTTCCTTGTGACTTTGTTGAGCTTGCGATAGTCCATACACACTCTCCACCTGGTCATCGTTCTTGTAGGAATCAACTCGTTCTTGTCATTCGTAACCACCGTCATGCCCCCTTTCTTTGGGACACATTGCACCGAAAAAGTCTACGAACTATCGGAAATGGGGTAAACATCCCTGATATCTAACCACTTGATTATATCCATTTTGACAACCACTTCCATGGCTTCATTGAGTCTCCTTTGATGTTCAATAGATGGTTTGGAACCTTCTTCAAAATTAATATTGTGCATGAAAAATGCAGGGCTTATCCCTCGAATATCCGCCTGTCCATCCAATAGCCTTATTCCTCTTTTGTAGCATCGCCAATGTGAAGTCTACCTGTACGTTAGTCAAACAAGAGGAAAGAATAACCGGTAAAGCAGAACAAGGGCCAAGGAATTCATACCCGAGATGCGGAGGCAATGGCTTTAACTCCAAAGTGGGAGGATCCTCGATTGAGGGCTTTATTGGAGGAGTCTTCCAATTTTCAAGATCCAAGGACAATTTACGGGGTTCATAAGTGTAGGACCTCATTCCTTGCAACGAGTTCATGCATTCCACATAGCAATCCGTCTCTTCATCATCAAGGTTAAGCAAAACGGCCTCCAATGTATCATCAACATTCATAGTGGCACTAGTATCATTAATAATCACATCGGTCACCAAGTCCACAAACGAACACACTTCATTGCTATTTGGTTGCCTCATAGATTTGCACACATGGAAAACCACCTTTTCATCACCCACCCGAAAAGTGAGTTCACCGGCTTCCACATCAACAAGAGCCTTCCTCGTAGCAAGAAAAGGTGTACCCAGAATAATCGGCACGTCATAGTCCACTTCACAATCAAGAAACACAAAATCCACCGGGAGAATGAATTTATCAACACGAACCAACACATCATCAATTATACCCAACAGCTTCTTCATGGTACGATCCGCCATTTGTAATATCATAGATGTGGGTCTTGGTTTCCCAATTTCCAAAGTCTTGAAAACCAAATAGGGAATCAAATTGATACTTACCCCAAGATCACAAAGAGCTTTAGCAAAGTTGGCACTTCCAATGGTACAAGGAATTGTGAAAGCGTCGGGATCTTCCAATTTAGGAGCTATTGAATGCATAATTGCACTCACTTGATGAGTCATCCTTATAGTTTCACAATTCATTGTCACCAAGTCCTTCATGAACTTTGCATAACCTGGAATTTTATCCAAAGCCTAAACTAGTGGCACATTAATAGATAGACTCTTCATCATGTCAATGAACTTTTTGAATTGATTCTCGCCATTTTGCTTGGCAAGACTTTGAGGCTATGAAGGAGGAGGCCTTGGAATTGGTGCCTTAGCCTTTGGAATTACCGGTTCCGGTAAGTCAACAATGTGCTCCCTATATGGGTTCAATTCCTCTTGAGTCTCCTCCACATTGTCATCAATATCAATTCTTACTTCATCAATTGCTTGCACCAAATTGTTCGGGATCTCATTTTCTTGTACCACTTGCTCATCATCCACAATTTTCCTTCGACTTGAGGTGGGTTCATCCCTACCTTTTCCACTCATTTTAGTAATGGCCATGGCATGTCCGGTGTTGTTCCCATCCTTTGAGTTCACCACCATGTCACTTGGTAGTGCCCCCTCAGGACGAGTGTTTAAATCTTGTGAGATTTGCCCCAATTGAACTTCCAAATTGCGAATTGAAGTGTTGTGAGAGGCTAGTTGAGCATCAGAGTCGGAATTCTTCTCCATAATTTGTTTGAACATGTTCTCAATTCGCCCCATCTCATTGTTGGAAGATCTTGGACCATCGTAAGGAATAAGGAGTCGGGTTGCGCGATTGTTGATGCATCGGGGGCCTTTGAAAGCCCGACTCCTGATTTTCTTGGTTATTGTTCCATCCCCCTTGGTTGTTGCCTCCCCAATATCCTTGACTATTTCCACTCCCATTGCCTTGGTTATTTTGACCATTTCAATTTTCTTGATTGTTTTGATTGTTCATATTCCCTTGGTTGTTACCACCATTCCAATTACCTTAGTTGCTAGAATTTCAATTCTCTTGATTACCATGAGGTCGCCATTGTTATTGATTCGGGCCTTGAGAGTTGTTTCTTTGCCCTTGGAAGTTGTTCACATATTGTATTTCCTCCTCTTGTTCATTATAAGATTCATCTTGATCAAACCCATTATCTTCTTGCACATAATGTTCCGCACGGTTTTGCACTTGAGGATGTTGATACCCAATTTTTCCCATATATATTTTAAAAATACATATATACTTTCATAATAGTGCATGAGCATCAACCAGTATTTTTTCACAATTTTCTGTACTTTTTAGAGGACTTTTAATCAATTTATTCCAGCATTTTATTATCTAAATAATTACTAATTGCATTACAAATAATTTTATAATAATTTATTACTTAATTTTTATCATTTGTATTTATATTGAGCTTTAATAATTTTATGCATAATTATATTTGTATCTTTAGGCTACAATTGCAATAACTTTGCAATAATAGCCCACATATGCATAATTATATTATTTACACGAAAAATAACTTCTTATATTTTTATAATATTAAGTAATTATTTTAAATCATTTCCATATACAAATAGTATTTTTTTTATCATTTTATAAATTATTTTATTAATTTAAATGGGTATTTAAAATATAGCCCCTTTTAATTGATTTTTCGGACCTACCCTAGCCCAATACCCTATCCAGCTCAATAACCCAATACCCAATACACTAACCCAACTACCTATACCCATACCCCGTCCAATTAAACCTGCCCCACCTAAAATCTAATCCTGGCCGTTGATCTCAAAAGATCAACGACCTTAAATCCTCCAACCCTTTTTAATATACCAAACACGCCTAAACCCTAATTCATTCGCCCAGTACGCCGTCTTATGATACTCTCATCTCCTCACCTCTCTCACCTCCTCAAACCCTAGCCCGCCGTCACATTTTCCGTTTTTGATTCATGGGATTCCCCCTTGATTCCCTGCCTTATTTGGCTTTGTTTCTCTACTGGCTACCCGATCTTGATGTTACTTGATTCATTTGCCTCAAATGGCAAGTGAATCTCAAGAGAATCGAACCTGCTATAGTTCAAAGTCTCTCATATCTTGGCTATTTCGTCTATGTTCATCCTGATACCTGTGAGTACGAATATTTTCGTATCTTAGGGTTTCAAATCTCTGGTTCAAACTAGATTTGGTTCAAATTATGTTTATTTTTATGAATCTGGCTATTTATTGGTCAAATCTATTTAGATCTTTTCAGATCTGAAACGATTTTATGTTCGTTTTGGTATTTCTCTTTTTTTTTTTAAAAAAAATTTCAATACTTCTGTCTCTATATTTTCTAGTCCTTTTCTATTATTATTTTATGACCGTTTTTATTTACCCTAAAAACTAGGGTTTTGATTTCAACAAATTTTTTCCAAAATTGTTTTTAACCTTTAAATGTTTTCGTCTCTGGGTATCTGTTAGGGTTTCCTTATTTATTTTGACTGATTTTACTTATTTTATGTCTTTGTATTTCTGCATATTTTCTTAGGGTTCCGATTATTTAATTGTTCTTTTACTATTTCTGCCCGTTTGTTTTAACCAAGGCGATTAATTGCTTACCTAAATTAGGGTTTGAAATTAGTCGTTCCTTTAGTGCTGGTGTTTCCTTATTAGACTTTACATGTTCTTACCTTATTTCAGTATGTGATTAATAATTTGTGCTACTTCCCTTAACTTAAACTTACTGGCCTGATTTTATGTTCAGATTATTGAACTCGGCTTCTAATTGATTTTGGAATTATTTCTTACCTTATTTAACCTAGTACTTGACTACTAATTGATTCTATATAAGGTTTTCCTTAAATTAAGTGGTACTAGCCTAACTTTACTCGATTATGTCTTGTTAATTGATTCATGCCGACCTTAATTGATTGTTAAATTATTTTCATACCTTATTTGTGTATGATTGGTTCATTATCTTATTTTTTTACTTTATTAAGTTCTATTTAAACCCTCTTCCTCACTCCCTTTAGGACAACTCTACAACTCTCGAACTCTCTGTTCTCACAAAAGCTTAAGCTCTCTCTTTATTCTCTTATTCTGATTTCTGTAATAAGTGGCTATTATTTGGTCGGATGAAAGCCAAGGCCAAATTCTCTGGAATTTGAATGCTATTGCATTCTTACCTACTTTCTTCTCAACTGGTATGCCTTAACTCTTACTATTATGTTCTCTATGCTTTATTCGATTAGTCTGTTTCGATCCTCAGCATGATTCTGCTTTCTATGTGACTATATGATCCCATTTAGTAATAATGATAAACTAAGTTACTTCAATAATATGAACCCTTTCCTAAGTTAGTTTTAATGTTCAGTCTGTTTCTTGTTCTAAACTTTGCCAAATACTGTAAGCATGCAACCAAATATGTTTGTGGCTTAATTCATGTATCCTGTCTGTTTAATTCAAATGTTTTTGCCTCTATATTTAAGCCATGATTGTTTTAAATACTAGTATGAATATATAGCCTAATCAGATGCCAATCTGTTTCAACTATGTGCTGAACATGAACCTGTTTGTTTCTTGGTGCAGTTCTTCATGTAACTCTGTATTCTGAACTTGCTTTCTTCTAAAATTGAACTCTTTTAAAACCTGCCCCCTCACCCTTTTTGCACTGGTTTTCAAACTCTTACTCTTAGTTATTTAGGTTCTCACCACCCCCAGTGTGAGCATTGCCTAGGGTCCTTGAGACTCCTCCGAGCTCTGACACATCGGGGTTGGTCTTCCAATCTTTTATGAGCTATTTTCTAAATGTGGTTCTGGTGTGAGCATTTCCCGGGATCCCTGAGGCCCTTGGGAACTTTGACACAATGGAAACCTAATTTTATGTGCCATGGATGGATCAGTACTATGCTTCAGAGCTATTACGATTGAAGGCCTGGTTCCCAGGTTTAGATTGGGCCTATGAAGGCTCCCTATAGTGTAATTGCTACTGTTATGTTATTCATTCAATATTCTGGGTTGTAGTAATCTCTTTAATAACAGCTTTGGGGTTTATTAGTAAAAGCTGGGGGGGGGGGTTCCTATATCTTTGTTAAAGTCGGGTAGAAATCATGCCTATAGGTTTAATTATGTTGACTGAATCATGTGAGTGCCATACTTGTTTAGAGATCCTGCCGATAGGATTTTTCCGATTGTTTGATTCTGTATTTTTACATTCGCATACTAGAGATCCTGTTTATAGGCTTTTCCGTTAATTCTGCATTAGAAATCTTGTTCATAGGATCTTACACATATTTTTAATCCAATGTGCATTAGTGACCATGTCTATATGATCCTATTTGTTTGAAATAATGATCTTTCCTGGCAATCTGCTTAATGTCTGCCTACATGCGGTTAATAGATATCATGCCTATAAGGTGAAATCAGTCTCAAACCTAGAAATTATGCCTATAGGATTTAAAGCTAATATATATCATGCCTATAGGGTGAAATCAGTCTCAAACCTAGAAATCATGCCAATAGGATTTAAAGCTAATAGATATCCTGCCTATAGGTGAAATCAGTCTCAAACCTAAAAATCATGCCTATAGGATTTAAAGCTAATAGATATCATGCCTATAGGGTGAAATCAGTCTCAAACCTAGAAATCATGCCTATAGGATTTAAAGCTAATAGATATCTTGCCTATAGGGTGAAATCAGTCTCAAACCTAGAAATCATGCCTATAGGATTTAAAGCTAATAGATATCTTGCCTATAGGGTGAGATCAGTCTCAAACCTAGAAATCATGCCTATAGGATTTAAAGCTAATAGATATCTTGCCTATAGGGTGAAATCAGTCTCAAACCTAGAAATCATGCCTATAGGATTTAAAG
>MDKJ01168491.1:0-16297 GCA_005239525.1 Nicotiana knightiana | reverse complement strand
TTCGTACTACCAATTCTCGGGTCAATTTGTAAATGTTCGGATGATTATTTACTACTTTCCTATAATCTCTTTTGGATTGTATTTTCTGTTAGTTGGCTTACCTAGCGGATCGAGTTAGATGTCATCACGACTAAGGGTTTTTGGGTCGTGATAAAGTGGTATCACAGCACTAGGTTCGTAGGTTCGACGAGTCATGAGCAAGTGTCTAGTAGAGTTTAATGGATCGGTATGATGATGTCCATACCTATATTCGGGAGGCTACAGGGAATTTAGGAAAATTTCCCTTTCTTCTTTCCTTATCATCCGGCCTTATTTCAGCTTGAAATCGACGACTTTGACTCTTCCTAATCGCTCATATGTGGTGTTGTGCACTCAGTATATACCATGCGCCGACGATCGGTGATGTTGTAGATAGATTACGACGGGCTATAGATGCTTGATTATCATCGCAATGTGTTGTCTAGCCTCAGAAGCATATAAAATGTTAAATCTTCTAGTCGTTCATTTGTGGTATGAGGCGGGTTCGTATGTCTAGTTGGTAAGCCCATATTTGGGAAGATTGGTTGGTGTCCAGGCTATTGTGATTAAGGTGGGTTCCTGGCAAGGTGTTGATTTGAGTATAACCGGTGGGCCATCTCCTGCGTGATGAGTTTGGATTGTGTGTCTCGTATGAGGTTTCCATTCGGTCGAGTGCATATGTTATCATTTCAGAACATTTGGGGAAATTATTTGGCTACTGCAATGATGGGTAAGCGCTGGGCAAAGTCTTCGGGGTGTTCTATGATCAGTATTGCATGAATTTTTGAAAGTATTCAGCTAAATAGTCGTGCAGGATCGGGGCATGCTATGAAGATATGGTACATTGGGTTACTAATGAGGTAATCTATGGATTCGATCTAAGTGGTGGAGTCTATTAATGATGATTGGATTGTAGGATCATGGGCCTTATCAGTTTCGGGACCGAGAGATTGCTTGGTTATTTCTTTGAACGCACTGGTGAAGCATGGGTTGCTCAACGCGTATTAGCTGTGTATTGAAGATCATAGTAAGGTGAGCGGTTTTCGAGAAGGTTCTGGCGAGTTCCAGGTCTTATGTAGCCTTTAAGGACTTTTGAATTTGTCTACGAGTGGGCTTGAAAATGATAGCGTGTGGTAATCGGATCTGCGGTATTTCCTTGTCAGGAAATGTCTACAGTAAGTTCCCGCAGGGAGATCATATCGGATTGAGTTACTTTCGAGTTGGTAGTCTGCGTGACTCGGTTGAGTTTGAGGCGATTAGTTTTGATTATTCGATTATGTGTTACTGAGTTCCGAAGAATTTATCATGGTTATGACCCCGGCCAGAGTTGGTGTTTACCACAGGTATAGAAGCTATATTGCGTATGGTGGTGTTCTCCTGGATTGAGTTAAATAAAAGATTCTTGGTTGATGAGGTGTTCAATTTGCTTATGGTTAAGAGTTGACTACGAGAATTTCGTAGTGTTGCGAGTTAGCATGTTAGAGGCGATGCACTGTATGGGGTTGAAAAGTTGCATGTACAAGGTTGCGATTTAGTTTTCGAAGGAGGGATATGAGTTCTTGACGACATGGACGATTTCGGGTGTCTAAGGTTTTGCTGGTACTATCTGCAGCCCCCGGAGGAGAGTTCGCATGTACGTAGGTGCATTGTGTTGACTTATGAGTATTTTTTCGTAAAATGATGGAGTGTGGGTGACACATCAACCATTTGAGTAGCGGTGTTGAAATTGGATATGAAGATTCTAGTAATCGCGAGGTTTAGAGACTGGATGTTCTCGTTGGCATACCATTCCTTGACTGTGAGTCGTGGATAAATGTTGAGGATTGGATGATTGATGGTAGGTGTTATGCAAAGGGTGCTATGGACTTTTGGAATGTTAATTACATGTTTGGAGATGATCGAAAATTGGTTTGGGGGTTGCTTTTGAGCCTAATAAGAATGTGTATTTTGTATCGGATCGGATTTGTTTGTTTTTGCGCAGTAGTTACCACATATATATCATCGGGCGGAATGGATGTTATTCGCACCTTGGTTTATGTTATATGTTTCTCTCTTATACTGTGACGGGTGGTGAGGGTTACATGATTCTTCACACGCATATTGTGATTCAGTTTAGGCCTCATGGCACTATGGACGAGGTGGCCTTCATGATGTTGATTTTCTTATTACACCATAGTTTTGCTTGTCCTTCTCAGTATTGTTTGTTCCTAATAATTTTCCCACAATTATATTTTTGTGCACTCTGTTGTGCTGGACGTTGATGCACATATGATCAGTGAGCTCGAGTATTATGGCTCGATGGGTACCCTATGTGGATTGATATGATGGGATCGGGTTGCATGCCACAACAGTACAGTGATGAAATGTGACTCCTTATTCCTATTTTGTGTATTTTGCTTTCACCTTGTTGAAAATACTTCATAGTAAAATGCTAAAAGTTCCCTGCCTACTTAACATGCTTAGTAGTCTTCTTATTTAGTTTTCTTACTGTTATCTACCATGTCTGAATTATTACTTGTTAGTGTACGGAACCGGGTTGTGTGGGGCTCCATATGATTATTGTTTCTACTTGTCGGTGGGGCTACTTGCATTGGCTGGGATGAAGTTTCTAGACCTAAGATTTGCACTATTGTATTAGGATGAGGAAGGTTTGGAAGACTAATACTATATTTTTGCTGAGGATTTGGACAATAGCCCTTGTCGGACGAGTGAGTTTCTTGGCTTTTTAATTAGATGAGTGGTTAAGCGGTTATGCGTGTTTCTTTCATCATCGGTAGGGTATGAGGGTTTGGAACGAGGTTCTAATCAATACGAGATTTGCTACTGGCACCAGATTTATTTTTGGGCAGTAATGGTGGTTAGCAGTTCCTACTATGAGTGTCGAAGTGATGGTGTATATCATGTGATTACATCTTGGGTTATGGGTATGACTTGATACAACTTGTTCAGACTTATACAGTGTGTAGATGTGGGATTCGGGTCTTGTAATGACTTCTGGATGATAGAGATTGGGTTCTAAGGTTTAAGGACCAAGGTTAAAATAAGGATCTCTAGTTATGTTGTGATGGCGGGCTTATGTGGATCAGGGTGATGTGGGATCACCCCCAGATTTATGCATAGTAAGGTTACACCGTGATTTGATAGCTTTGGAACAACTCCTGGCACATTCGAGGACGAACGTATGTTTAAGTGGTGGAGGATGTAACGACCCAACTAGTCGTTTTGAGTATCTGCACTTCGCTCGCTATTTTGAGGGCTTGAGTATCTCCGCACGATGTATTATGACTTAAGTAAATCATCGATATTAGTTTTTCAAGTTATCAGGAATCGATTTGGAAGAATGAACTTCAAGATTTGAGCTCTAAGTTGGAAGAATTCACCAAGTTTGACTTTTTAGCATTTGACCTCGGAATGGAATTTTGGAGGTTCCATTAGCTCCGTTGGGTGATTTTGAACTTAGGAGCACGTCCGGATTGTAATTTATAGGTCCATAGTCGAAGTAGTCTTGAATTGGCGAAAGTTGGATTCTTAGGAAGTTTAACCGTGAGTGGACTTTTGAAATCGGGGTCGGATCCGATTCTGAATGTTGAAATAGGTCTGTAATAACAAATGTGACTTGTGTGCAAAATTTGATGTCAATTAGAGGTGATTTGATAGGTTTCGACATCAGTTGGAGAAGTTGAAGTTTCAAAGTTTATTGATTTTGACTTGAGGTGTGATTCATCGTTTCAAGGTTGTTATGCTTGATTTGAAGCTTCGAGTATGTTAGTTTCGTCATATGGAACTTGTCTACAAAATTTGGTACCGTTTGGAGTTGATTTGACATGGTTCGGACGCTCAGTTGCGATTTTAGAAGTTCTTGAAGTTTAGTTTGATCTTCATGCGTTTTGGGGTCCGATTCATGGTTTTAGAAATTATTTTGATGATTTGTGCGCGCGAGCGAGTTCGTGTTGTGTTTCTGGACCTAGGTGCATGATTGGTTTGGAGCCCCGAGGGCTCAATTGAGTTTTGGATTGGTTTCAGAATGATTTTTCATAATCTTTGATTGTTAGTGCTGGTGTCATCGCATTTGAGATGTTTTGGTTGCAAATGCAACTATCCCATTTGCTAAGTATCCTCGCATTTGCGATCTCAAGTTGCTGGACAGGAATTTGCTTTTGCAAGGAATTCCTCGCATTTGCGATGGTCCCTTTTCGCACTTGCGAAGCCCTTGGTCGCAAATGCGACCTTAGCAGGAAAACCTCTAGTTCGCATTTGCGAACCCCCTGTCGCAAATGCGACATCTACAACCTGTTAAATGCTGAGAATTTCAAGGCGTAACTTCATTTTTATATATTTTGAACCCTAGCTTCGATGAGAGGCGATTTTGTGAAGGGATTTTCATACCTAATCTTTGGGTAAGTACCTCTAATCAATTTTCAACTATATTTCATGATTTTATATAAGATTTAACATCAAATTCATGAGAAATCTAGGGAAAATTTGGGAATTTTGTCAAAGTTTTGAAAAATGAAAGTTTAGGATTTGAAAGTCGAATAAGACTCGGATTTGAAAACAAAATACATATTTGGACTCGTGAGGCTATGGATAGTCAAGACCTACCCCTGGACTTGGGTTTTGACTAGGCGGGCCCGAGGTTTGACTTTTATTGACTTTTTAGAAATCTAATAAAAATGATAGCTTTATTAATTGAAATTATTTTCTCTTGCATTGTGTGATGTATTCAAGTCGTCGTTGGTTGGATTGAGCCGAGCGAAGGCAAATTTGGAAAGGAAAAAGGCTAAATGGAGTATTGAGTTAGCCGAATTGAGGTATGTGTCTTGCTTAACTTTGTTGGGGAGTTTTTCCTCCTATTTGACATTGTTTACTACATGCGGGTTGATATATATATGAGGTGGCGAGCGTATTTATATGTGCCAGGGTTAATCATTCTCGGGGGGTGAATTATGTTATATTTGTGTTCGTAGAATTACGTGACCTTCCTGCTTCTTGCCTTACTTGGCTATCAGATACTAAGAACATAGTATTAAATATTAGAAATCAAGACTTAGCTTATTATAACTTGATCAAATTTGATGGAGTTCTGAGTATACATTGACGTGTGTAATTCGGTCATCACTATGCGTAATCATTACTACATTACTACGATCGATATTCTTGAGATACTAGACTCTATACTTGTGTTGTGGATCATTTGTGAGATTTGTGGAAGTATTTGAATAATACGGTTCTTGAGGCTTTATTGAATCATTGTTGGCTTGGAAAGTTGTGATTGCGATTTTTTTGGAATATCCGTTAAAACACCCTCCTTGATCTTATTTATGCTTCCTGCCTTGTTTGTCATCGATATACATATGTTTGGTAAGGAAAAGTGTAAAGCACGAAGGGTCATGTCGTGCCATATTATTGAGAGTAAAAGCACGAAGGGTGATGGCGTGCCACATTGTTGAGAGTAAAAGCACGAAGGGTGATGTCGTACCATATCATTTGAGAGTTAAAGCACTAAGAGTGATGTCGTGCCATTTCATCTATATTGTTATTCTTTTATTATCGTGAGATCAAGGCACAATGGGTATTTTCGTGCAGGTGAGGACGGGGGACATGCATTACGATGTTATATTTGTTTCCTGTGTATACGTTTGTACCTTTACCTTGAGTTGTTATTGACGTAATTATAGACCTTGTGTGGCTTGTTGTTATTTTCCTGTCCTTGATCTTTATCTCAATTGTTGTTACGATGCCCATGTCTTCTACTTGTTTAACTTGCAAATACCATGTCTACTTCCTGCTGCTATAATCACACCCATGTCGTAACTATTCGGTTACACCTTAGTACAAGCCCTTTTTGTATGTTAGGCATTCATTCCTCTACTTGTTAACTTGAAAAGATCATGTGTTTCTTTCTATGACGAACTAATTGGTCGTTTGAGTATCTGCACTTCGCTCGGTATTTTGCGGGCTTGATTAAGTTCGTGTTATGTTATGGGACTTGTTGGTATATTTGGACATCGTCCCGAGGAGCTCGAGTAAGTTTCGGATAGGGATGGGTTGTGTTGCACTCATTTTTCTTATGTTTCGACATTGTTTTACAAGCATAAATGATATCATATTGAATATATGAGCTCTGATTTCTGTTTTGAATGAATCATTAGATCCGTATCGTAATTACGGACCTCTAGCAAAAAGAATCGTCGAATTTGGACATCGTATGATGTCGTGCCATTGCATTTATACTTTTATACTTTTGTATCATTGTGAGGTCATGGGATTTTGTTCTAAGGAAAGGCCGTCTAAGATGTTAGAAACTGTTGAATTGTGATTCTTTCCGGTACTATTTTATTATTTTATACAGTTGCATTGTGTACTTTATTCTATTATTTTATCGCATAGTTCTATTGCTAGTTTACATTATAGTGTTTATTAAAGAGTATCTCTTAACTAAAATCCTCGTCACTACTTCAAAGGGATTAGTCAAGATACTTACCAGTACATGGGGTCGGTTGTACTGATACTGCACTTCTGCACACTCTGTTCAGACTATTGGAGCGGAGCTGCTGAAGAAGTCGGGGGTTGACCTTAAAGATGTTCGTGTATTCTGGATAGAAGCTGTCACTAGTCCTTGGTAGTTTTAGACATTATTAATCTGTTGATTTGGTTTGGATATTTTGTTAATTGGCTTTCCTAGCGGGTCAAGTTAGGTGCCATCATGACCTGTGATTTTTGGGTCGTAACAAGGTGGTATCAGAGCACTAGGTTCGTAGGTTCTATGAGTCATGAGCAAGTGTCTAGTAGAGTCCTACGGATCGGTATAAGACGTCCATACCTATCTTCGGGAGGCTACATGGAATTTAGGAAAATTTCCCTTTCTTCTTTCCTTATCGTGCGACCTTGTTTTACCTTGAAACCTATGACTTTGACTCTTCTCGATCTCTCATTGATGTTGTCCGCTCAGTATTCACTATATGCCGACGATCGGTGATGTTGTAGATAGATTACGACGTCCTATGAATTCTTGATTATCATCACGATATGTTTTCTAGCCTCAGAAGCAGATGTAGTGTTAAACCTTCTAGTTATGCATTCGGGGTATGAGGCGGGTTCATATGTCTGGTTGGTAAGCGCAGATTTGGGAAGATTCTCGGATGATGAGGTGTTCAATTTGCTTATGGTACTTTGGGTTGCTAATGGGGGTGTTATATGGCTTCGAGCTAAGTGGTGAAGACTGCTACTGACAATCGGATTGTAGGGTCATGGGCCGTATAAATTTTCGGATCGGGAGATTGCTTGGTTATTTCTTTGAATGGGCATATGCTGGTGTAGCACGGGTTGCTTGACGCATACTAGCTGTGTATTGAAGATCAGATTAAGATGATTGCTTATCGAAAAGGTTCTAGAAAGTTCCACATTTTACGTAGCCTTTAAGGGCTTTGGGATTTGTCTAAGGGTGGGCTTGAAAATGGAATTGAATGTTAATTGGATATGCGGTGTTTCTGTAACGACCCGACCGGTTGTTTTGAGCTCTAGCGCGTCGTTCAGCGGGTTGAGGCCATGAGCAGCTTCATTTCAGGTGATATGACTTGTAGGTGTGGTCGAATTGAATTTCGGGAAGTTTAGAGTCAATTTTGAAAGAAAATTCTCATTTCAAAAGCCTTGAGTTGGAAGAATCGACTAAGATTGGATTTTTCAGTAAACGACCTCAGAATCAGGATTTGAGGGTTCTAGCAGGTTCGTATGATAATTTCGTACTTGGGCTTATGTTCGGATCGGGTTTTGGATGACCCGGCAGCGTTTCGGCGCATATTGTAGAAGTCAGTATTTTAGAAGAAATTTCATAAGTCTGGGTTGAAGTGCATTTCAATGATATTGATGTTCGTTTGGGATTCCGAGTCCGGGAATAGCTCCGTATGGTTATTCTGGAGTTGGAGCACGATCGGACGTGAATTCGGAGGTCCGTAGGTTATTTTGAAGTCATTTGGCTAAAGATAGAAATTTGAAGGTTTTTTTTGAGTAATTCGACCGGAAGTGAAAATTTTGATATTGCGGTTGGAATGTGATTTTGAAAGTTGGAGAAGGTCCGTAATGTTGAATGTGACTTGTGTGCAAAATTTGGGGTCAATCGGGCGTGATTTGATAGGTTTCGGCATCGAATGTAGAAGTTGGAAATATCGAAGTTCATAAGGATTGAATTGAGTTGCGATCCATTATTTCGATGTTATTTGATGCGATTTGAGGCCTCGATCAGGTCCGCATTATGTTTTGGAATAGGTTGGTGTGGTTGGACGGGGTCCCGGGGGCCTCGGGTGGATTCCGGGTGGTTGACGGATCAAATTTGGAACTTGAGAAAGAGCTGAGGCTGTTGTCATCTGGTGTGAGCGCACCTGCGGGGATTGGGCCGCAGGTGCGCGTTTGTGTCGCAGATGCAGAAGAGGCTGGCTTGGTCGGAGCGCGCAGGTGTGAGGCTATTTCCGCTCCTGCGAAGGCATAGATGCGGCGAATGGCTCGCAGGTGCGAGTTTTGGCTGGAGTTGGGGAAGCCACAGGTGCGGGTGCTTGGGCACGCAAGTGCGAGGATGGAGGCCGCATTTGCGGAAATCGGGCATGGGCAGTGTGTATTTTAAAACTGAGATTTTGGCCATTCTTCTCCCATTTTCTTTTGGTGTGGCGATTTTGGGGAGCTTCAAGGAAGGATCTTCAACAAGCAACTTTAGGTAAGTGATTTCTTCCCATCTTTGAGTTAAATACATGAATTAGATATGGATTAAAGCATGAAATTAGTAGAAATTTGGGATTTTTGAACAAAGACCTAGAATGTGTATTCTTGGATTTTGACCACGAATTTGAGCATGAAAATTAGAGTAAATTGTATATTTGAGTTAGTAAGGCTATGGGTAATCATTATCTTTGAAAAATTTCGAAATCCGGACGCGTGGGCCCGAGGGTAATTTTGTTATAAGTATTAGAGTATACTTTCATTGGTTTGCCCGTTATTTGGATAGTTTTGGGGCGTTGTGCATCAATTTGAATAGTCGGAGGGGCTTGGAGGCCGGTTATGAATCTTCGGAGTGAGGTAAGTCTCCTTTCTAACCTTGCGAGGGTGAATTGTCCCCATAGGTGAACTAAATGAGTATGTGCTACTATTTGTGGGGGTTGCGTATGCGCGAGGTGACGGGAGTCCCTGCGTAGCTACTATCATGCTTGTGTCTGGGTAGTCTAGGACCCACCAACATGCCTTACCTGTTGTATTTGAAATTTTGCTAATGAAATTAGACTAATAATATTATCGAATTAGTAACTGAATACCTAAGAAGGTTGAAGTTTATTTTCCTTAATCATTTAGAAAGAGAATTGATTTTTCGTTGGATAATGGTTTTCCTAATAAAGCATGTTTTATCTGTCGTACTTGTAACCTCACTGATAAATTTATAATATTTAAAACCTTATCAAACTTGGCAAATGAATTTTCAGAAAAGATTTAAATATCATCTTCGTGTCCATTAAAAGAGAATTTTATCACTTCCTTGAGTAACTGTTTTCCTGATAAAATGTGAAATTAATGTGTGAAAATGTGTATCTATGAGTACCTGAGTCGCATGTATGATTCGCGAGCAGGCTAACTCTATTATTATATATGACCGCGTTGCATGATCAATTCGCGAGTCGGGAAATAGATGCATCTATGGTTCGAGCCGTTCGACCCTTCGGCAGTGCACAGTTTATTATTGTTGGTTCGCGTCGTTCGACCCTCGGCATTGCTTGCGCATGATATTTACTGTGTACTTGCTGTGATTTTTACTTGATTGATGGCCTGGAGGTTTTAAATTGTCAATTGAAATGACGAGGATTTAAGAATATTAAATGTGAAAGAAGTTGTTATTTTTGTCGCTACTTGTTAAATTGCCTATGATATCCATGCTTATTGTCACCCTTGATTTAAATTGACCTCTAGCAAGTGTCAAATTCGACCTCTCATCACTACCTCTTCGAGGTTAGGCGGGATACTTACTGAGTACACATTGTTTTCGTACTCATGCTACACTTGATGGGCATTTTTATTGCACAGGTACATTCATAGATAGTGGCCCTGCTTGACGCAGTGATGTGACTGACTTGGAGACTTAGACGAGCTGTACCATCCGGAGATGACCCGCAGCCGGCAGAGTCTTCCTCGGATGTATTATATTTATTTGAAATTCCTTGTCCAGTTTGTATTCCGGACAAGTGTTGTAGTACATGTAAAATTCTTAGATATTTGCTCATGCATTTGTGACACCAGGTTCTGGGGAAATTATGGGATGTATTCACTATTTAAATATATTAAGATATTTTTGGTTACTCAGTGTAAGTTCGTTAATTATTATCTAAGAAAAATGAAAAAGGAATGACTTCGAAATTTTTTTTAAGAATAAAGATTTTATTTATCTATTAAATGTTGGCTTGCCTGACAGTGGCGTCCGGCGCCATCACAGCCTTAATGGATTTTGGGTCGTGACAGTTTCCTTGTCAAGAAGATTCTACATGTCAATGTCGGAGTGATGCAATAAATGGTTTCGAAATCCCAAGAAGTTCCCTTAGGGCGTTCATATTGGATTGAGCTACTTTCTGGTTGGCAGTCTGCGTGACTCGGTTGAGTAAGAGGCGATTGTTCTGATTACTTGATAATGTGTTAATGAGATCCGAAGAACTTATCATGGTTATGATCACGATCAGAGTTGATGCTTTCTACAAGTATATGAGCTATAATTCTTATGGTTCAGAGTTGACTATGAGACTTTCGTAGTGTTTCAAATTAGCATATAGAAGCAATGCGCCGCATGGGGTTGAAATGTTGCATTTAGAAGGTTGCAATTAGTTTTGAAGGGGAGGATATGAGTTCTTGATGGTACAGACGGTTTCCTGTGTTTGAGGTATTGCTGGCACTATGTGTTTTCACCGGAGCGCCTATTGGTAGATACATTTTGTTTTGATTTATGGGTGCATTTCTGAGGGATGATGTAGTATGAGTTATGTGTCAGCTATTTGGGAAGCGGTATTGAGACCGGGTAGGAAAATATCTGGTATTCGTGAGGCCCAGAGATTGAATGTTCTTAATGGCAGACTATTCTTTGATCACGAGCTGTGAAGGAGTGTAGAAAATTGGGTGATTAATGGTAGGTGTTATGGAAAGGCCGCTATAGGCTATTGGAAGGTTATTACATGTTTGGGGATGATCGGAATTTGGTTTGGGGATGATCGGAATTTGGTTTGAGGATTATTTTGAGCCCAGTAAGGGTGTGTACTCTGTATTAGAATGAATTTGCTTACTCTTGCGTTGTCATTGCCACATGTATATCATTGGGCAGAATGGATGTTATTTGCTCCTTGGTTTATGTTATATGTTTCTCTCTTATGCTATGATGGGTTGCAAGGGCTACATGATTCTTAGCACGCATATTGTGAATCGGTTTAGGCCTCATGGCACTAGGGGCGAGGTGGAATTTGTGATGTTGCTTAGCTTGTTGCACCATAGTTGTTCTTGTCTTTCTCAGTATTGTTTGTTCCTAATGATTTTCCCTACAGTTATATTTTGTGCACTCTGTTGTGCTCGATGTTGAAGCACATGTGATCAGTGAGCCCGAATATTATGGCTCGATGGGTACCCTATGTGGATTGATATGATGGGATCGGGTTGCACGTCGCAACGGTACAATGATGAAATGTGGCTCCTTATTTCTATTTTGTGTATTTTGCTTTCACCTTGTTAAGAATAGTTCATTGTAAAGTGCTAAATTTCCCTGCCTGTTTAATTTGCTTAGTAGTTTTCTTACTGTTATCTGTCATGTCTGAATTATTACTTATTAGTGTACTGAACCGGGTTGTATGTGGCTCCATATGATTATTGTTGATACTGGTCGATGTGGTTGCTTGTCTTGGCTGAGATGAGGTTTCTAGACTTGAGATTTCCGTTATTGTATTGTGATATTTTTTTGGAGGAATAACACTATAGTTGTTGAGGATTTGGACAATGGCCATGGTCGTGCAAGTGAGTTTCTTGGCTTATTTATCAGATGAGTGCAGTTATGCGTGTTTCATTCATAATCGGTAGGGTATAGAGGTTTTGAACGAGGTCCTAATCATTATGAGGTTTGTTGGCGGCACCGAATTTGTTTTTGGGCAGTAAGGGTGGTCAGTAGTTCCTACTAAGAGTGTCGTGATTTGATCGACTGGTTCAGACTTGTACAGTGTGTAGATGTGGGATTCGGATCTTGTAATAAATTATGGATGATAAAATGGGGTTCTAAGGTTTAATGACCAAGGTTGAAACAAGGATCTCTAAGGGTGTTGTGTTAGTGGGCTTACGTGGATCAGGGTGACGTAGGATCACCCCCGGGGTTGTGCTTAGTGAGGTTACACCATGGTTTAATAGCTTTGGGAAGACTCCTGGCACGTTCGAGGACGAATGTGTGTTTAAGTGGTGGAGGATGTGACGACCCAACAGGTCGTTTTGAGTATCTACACTTTGCTCGATATTTTGAGGGATTGAGTAAGTTCTTGTTATGTTATGGGACTTGTTGGTATATTTGGACATTGTCCCGAGGAGCTCGGGTAAGTTTCGGATAGGTTTGGGTTGTGTTGCGCTCATTTTTCTTATGTTTCGACATCGTTTTTCAAGCATAAATGATATCATATTGAACTTATGAGCTCTGATTTCTGTTTTGAATGAATCATTAGATCCGTATCGTAATTACGGACCCGTAGCAAAAAGAATCGTCGAATTCGGACATCATATGAGGATTTTATGGTTATTTTACTAAGAAATGGGTTGCCAGATTTTTTTTAGATTAATTACGAAATTGCCACTGACTTCGTATTTAAAAATCTGCACTATTTTCAATTATTGAAACTAACATATCTCATTCAATATAAGGTCAAATTGAATGATTCAAGAGCCTAATTTGACTAAATTTTCATAAGAAATCCATTGGACACATAAAAAGCGAGTTTCGGGATCGTTTGACATGAGAAACAAGGCAGAATAGCTGGCAAAAAAAATATATATAAAGTAAGGGTTTGTTCAGTTGGATATTTTGAGTTGGGAAGCTCGATTTTGCAGGCGATTTTCACCATATGGATTGAGGTAAGTGTTCTCTACTCGGGTTTGATTATATTTCATGAACCGATCTTCGTTTTTGGGATTCGATTGATGATTTCAAAGTGAAATTGGGGGTTTTGCCTAAAGTTTCATAAAGTGAATTTATATTTTTTGAACATCGATTCGGAGTCGGATTTGAGTGAAATTAGTATGGGTGGACTCATAATTAAATGGGTTGTCGGATTTTGTGTGTTTTGTCGGGTTCCGAGGTACGGGCCCGGGTTGGGCTTTTTGGCCGATTTTGGGCCTTTGATTAAAGATTCGACCTTTTTTCAATTGGGATTGGTTCCTTTAGCATTGTTTGATGTATTTGAGTTGGTTTTGGTTAGTTTCGAGCCGTTCGGAGGTCGGAACGCGCGAGATGGCATTTTTGGACCATCGATTGGCTTGCTCGGTATTGTAATTGACTTGTTCGAGGTAAGTGTTTTGCCTAACATTGTTGAGGGAATTTTTTCTCCTATTTTTTTTTTATACATGCGGGGGTGATACATATGCGAGGTGACGAGCGTATATGTATGTGCTAGAGTTAATCATGCTCGGGGGTAGATTATGTTATAATTGTGTCTTGTAGAATTTAATAACCTTCTTGCTTCATACCTCACTTGACTTCTAGATATTAAGAACATAGTGTAAAATTTTAGAGTCGAGACTTAGCCTAATATAGCTTAATCAATGTGATGGAAATTCTTAGGACACATTGATGTGTCTAATTCAGCCATCTCTATGCATAATCGTTAATACGTTGCTATGATTGATAATTTTTAGATGCTAGATTGCATACTTGTGTTGTTGATAAATTGTGAGATTTGTGGAAGTACTTGAATTATATGGTCCTTGAGGGTTTCATTGAATCATTGTTGGCTTGTAAAGAAGTAATTGAGAACTTGTTTGGAATATTCGTTGATCACTCTCCTCGATGTTATATATACTTCCTGCCTTGCCATTTTATTGATATTCATATGCTTGGTGAGGAAGAGTGTAAATCACGAAGGGTGATGCCGTGCCATCTTATATTCATTATCATGTGAGGAAGAGTGTAAAGAACGAAGGGTGATGCCGTGCCATTTTATATTCATTATCATGTGAGGAAGAGTGTAAAGCACGAAGGGTGATGTCGTGCCATTTTATATTAATTATCATGTGAGGAAGAGTGTAAAGCACGAAGGGTGATGACGTGTCATATTATTGAGAGTAAAAGCACGAAGGGTGACGTCGTGCCATGTTATTGCGAGTAAAAGCACGAAGAGTGATGCCGTGCCATGTCATTTGTGAGTAAAAGCACGAAGGGTGATGTCGTGCCATTGCATTTATAATTTTATACTTTTGTATCATTGTGAGGTCATGGCATGAAGGGTGTTTCTGTGCAAGTGAGGACGAGAGACATGCACTATGTTATGATAATCTTTTCTTGTATATATCTTCATGTCTTACCTTGAATTATCACCGTCGTATTTGTGGTTTTTATGTGACTTATCGACGCTCTTCTGTCCTCATTCTCTATCTAAATCGTCGTTGTGTTGCCTATGCCTTCTATTTGTTTAACTTGTAAACATCATACTTACTTCCTGCTGTTATGATTGCATCCATGTCATATCTGTTTTACTGCACTTAGGCACAAGTCTTCTCCCATGTTGTCCATTCATGCTCTATTGTTGTATTATCAAGAACATGCACCCCTCTCCCCTCCTCTTATTAGTTATGTCCGTCTTCACGTCTCCATCATGCTAGTTAGATGAAATTATAACCTTTTTCCTAATTGTGATCATTAATTCTATACTCTCTGCTTAGTCTGTTACTAATGTTCTTCTGTACATTTTCATTTAATATTACTACTTGCATATTCCCTTCCTTGTCATTTCTATTATCGGTATTTCTATCATTTGGTTGGTACAGTTTTACGCATATATGGTGAGGATAAGATAAATGCACGAAGGGTGTTGCCATGCCTCTAGATTTGATGTCTTGATTACTTCTTTCACACTATGAAAGTTTTGAGGCAATTGTTGTGGTTCATGGGCTTTCGTTCTAAGGAAAGGCCGGTTAAGATGTTGGAAACTGTTGAATTGTGATTCTTTCTGGTACTATTTTATTATTTTATACAGTTGCATTGTGTACTCTATTCTATTATTCTGTCGCATAGTTCTATTGCTAGTTTATATTATAGTGTTTATTAAAAATCATATTTTAACTAAAAGCCTCATCACTACTTCGACGGGGTTAGTCAAGTACCAGTACATTGGGTCGGTTGTACTGATACTGCACTTTTGCACACTCTGTGCAAACTATTGGAGCGGAGCTGCTGAAGAAGTCGGGGGCTGACCTTAAAGATGTTTGTGTATTCTGGATAGAATCTGCCACTAGTCCTTGGTAGCTTTAGACATTATTAATTTGTTCATGTAGTTTTCAAACAGATCGTGCAATTATTTATATTTGATTTGTAAATCCTAAATCCTAGAAGCTCATGATTTGTACTACCAGTTCTTGGGTAAATTTGTAATAGTTCAGATAAAAAAAGTTCTATTTTAATTTCCTATAAGTTCATTTGGTTTGGATCTTTTGTTAATTGGCTTTCCTAGCAGGTCAAGTTAGGTGCCATCATGACCTGTGATTTTTGGGTCGTGACACCTTCTTATTTGTTATACCTGTATTTAATCCTTCATCATGCTAGATAGTTGAAGTTGATATTCCTTGTTTCCAATTGTTGTCATCACTCACATGCTTTCCGCCTAGTCTTTTATTGTTGCCCATATAGTTATCCTTTTTCATTATTGCTACTTGTGTATTTCCTACCTTGTGATTTCCTATTATTGGTATTTCTGTCATATGCTTGGTTTTGCTATACATATATTGGGTGAGGATGATATAAAAGCACGAAGGGTGTTTCCGTGCAATTAACTTGATATCTGAGTGCATTCCTCATGCTATGAAAGTTTTGGAATTGACTGTCATGGGTTATTACTTCGACGAGGTTAGACAAGATACTTACCAGTACATGGGGTCGGTTGTACTAATACTACACCTGCACATTCCGTGCAGATTTTTGGAGCAGAGCTGCTGGTGATGTCGGTATTGACTCTGAAGATGTTCATGCATTCCGGATATAGTTGCCACTTGTCCTTGGTAGCTTAGGTTTTGCTAATATATTTATGTA
>ML416275.1:28681-73196 GCA_005239525.1 Nicotiana knightiana | reverse complement strand
CTAGTCGGACAAGGTTTAGGAACCTTTCTTTCTCTAAGGCCAAATTCATCACATTTTTTATAAAATTCTCTAACTCTACTTCTACGCTTTGAATAAAAAAGCCAATGAAGAGCGAACTTAACCTTTAAAATTTCAGCATTTAAAGTTTTCAAACCATCACCGACGATTAAATGGTAAATATGACAAATACATCTAACATGGAAAATATTACTAAATGCAGGACTTAGTGTAGTTGTAAGATAGCCTATAGCATTAGTGTTACTAGAAGCATTATCCATTGAAATTGCCATTATTTTATCTTTAATGCAAAAATATCTACAAATATCATGAACTGTCTTAGCAATAAACTTACCTGTGTGACTTGAAGTAATTATTCTATAAGCAATAATGCGCTTTTGCATTATCCATTCCTCATCAACCCAATGAGTGGTAACAGTTAAATAATCACAGTCATTACCACTCTTACCAATATCAGTTGTAATAGAAATGCGATTACCAATATGAGTAAATAAATAGCGCAAATATTGTTCATATTCATGTTTATATTTATAAATATCAGACTTTACGGTTGTGCGAGGCCATCCTTTATAAGTAGGATTAAAAATTCTTCTAATATAATGGACAAAGTGAGGGTTAGAGGGAAAACTATATGGTAAGCACATAACAGTAACCATTTTTGCCAATTCTTCACGATCTTTATTTGGATCGTAATATAAAATGCCACCGGTAACAGTGTTAATTCCCGGTTGAACTAGGTTCGACCCGGTACTAGGGTTAACCTGAGTACCTACACTTGTCCCCTCTTGTTGAGCTTTCATTTGTTGAAATCTAATTTTAGCATCAGGGTGTTTCAATATGTGTCTACTCAAACTACCCGTACCGCCACGGTGGTCATTAAATTTATGAGACATCAACACCCCACAAGTTTTACACTTAGCCTTATTTTGATCTCTTAGTTGAGTAAAAAAATGCCAAACAAGAGATGTTTCGGCCCGTTTAGCACGTTGTCTATTAAAAGTAGGGGTTACTACAGGAGGGTCAACCGGGGCATCATTTGGATTATTATCAGTTTGGTTAACAAGAGGACTAGTAGGTGTATCATCTAAATCGGGTTGATTTTCATCTAAATCATCATTTTCCTCATCATTTTCATCGATAGTTGGATTACCATAAAGAGCATTCATATATTCATCATTTAATTGTGAACCTGGTGTAAGATCATGTATAAACTGACTATCAGTAAATTGAAAACAAGGGTTATCACTATCAAGAATAATAGGTGGGGGAGGACGGGTAATAGATCTACGTCGGGGAGCCGGGGGAGGAGTAGTAGCTTGGCCACTAGATTCACCGACTTTAGATTTTCCCTTACCACTAAACATTTTTTTCAAAGAAAATGCCATATTAATTATAATTATACAAACTAAAACAAACAAAACTATAATATTAAAACTTATGAGTTGGAACGAGTTTACCGAATTGACGAACAACTTCTTGAAAATTGTATAATGTTGAAAACTTGAAGACTTCAATTCACCAACTTCACAATTTGCAATAATAAAGTAAGCAATAGTAGAAGAAAATTAGAGAGAGATTGATAATTTTGTGAGTAAAAATGAAAGAATGATGGGGTATTTATAGTTGAGAAAAGAGAAAAAGTGTAATTATAAAAAGTTTGGGGTTAAAACAAAGTTTGGGGGCCAAATGGCTAATTTTTAAACATGCCAAACGGCTCTTTTGAGGCTCCAACGGCTAGATTTTATAAATCTGGCTGTTGGCCATTTTTTTTTTTTTTTCAATTTTTACCGTTGGGCCCGCTTGGCCCGACCCAGGCCCGCCTGCCGGGCCTGGGTTAAACGGGCCCGGGCTCATGGGTCCAACACTTAGAACCGACCCCCCACGGGCCTAAAGCCCCCCAAGCCCAGAACCCCCACGGGCCGGCCTGTTTAGCCCGCTAGCCCGTATAGCCCGCGGGCTCGGGTCGGTCCCGGGTCGGGCCCGGCCCACCTGCCACCCTACTCCGCTCGCGGAATGTAAATTTCGAAGCTGTCACATGCAGTCATGCACAAATCAATAGTCCACCCCGACTACGTCGGGAAAATAAATACTCAAGTAAATGACAGATTTCTCTTTTGAAAACCACAAAATAGTACTTGAACCCTTTTATTTCGAAATTAACTTGCCCAGTCTTTTTATAATGTTTAATAACATAACCTTATCCGGAAACACAATTGCCCGCGAAGGAAATAAATTCTCTTTTTAGATGCTTAAGAAAATAAACTCTAATCTTCTTTAGTCATTCAATTAAAATTTCGATTATATTAGTAGTTTAATATTACAGACAAGATCACGGGTACAACAGGTAAGGCATGCTAGTGGGTCCTAGGCTACCCGGATATGGCATAATAGTAGCTACGCACAGACTCCCGTCACCTCGTGCATACGTAGCCCCCGCAGATAGTAACACATACTTAATTAGTTCACCTAGGGGGACAATTCCCCCTCACAAAGTTAGAAAAGAGACTTACCTCGCTCCGAAGTCCCAATACCGGCTTCCAAGCCCTTCCGACGACTCCAACGGACGCACAACACCCCAAAACTATCCAACAACAACAAACCAATGAAAATATACTCTAATATTTGCAACAATTCCAAATTATATAATTTCCCAACTCTGCTTAGTGAAATGACCAAAATACCCACGTGCCCGGAATCCGAAATTTCTCGAAGATACCTTCCACCCATAGCTTTACTTGTTCAAATATACAATTTACTTTACATTCCATGCTCAATTCATGGCTAAAAATCCAAATTTCTATTTTCTAGGTTTCTTTAAGATTTAACAATTTCCTACCAAATTCCATGTCTAATCCATGCATATAATCTTGTATTGAATTCAAAAACGTGAAGAAATTACTTACCTTGCGATCCTTGACGAAATCCTCTCCTTGAAGCTCCTCAAAATCGCCCATAGCATATGAAAATAGATGGAGAAATGACCAAATTCTCGCTTAAAAACAATCTGCCCAGGCCCATGTTCCGCACCTGTGGTCCCCTTATTGCACCTGCGCCTCCGCAGGTGCGCCCAGATCTCCCGCACCTGCGTGGCTCTAGCCCAATTTCGCACCTGCAGCCCCTTAGCCGCACCTGCGGCCAAAGCCTCGCAGGTGCCGTTACACCAGATGATAGCAACCTTCAGTTTTCTTCAACTTCAATTATTGATCCGTTAACCACCCGGAATCCACCCGAGGCCCCCGGGACCCCGTCCAATTATACCAAACTATTCCAAAACATAATGCATACTTACTCGAGGCCTCAAATCTCATCAAACAACATCGAAACCACGAATCTCACCCAAATCCCAACTTTATGAACTTAGAAATTTCCAACTGCTACATTCGATGTCGAAACCTATCAAATCACGTCCGATTGACCCCGAATTTTGCACACAAGTCATATTCAACATTATGGACCCTCTCCAACTTCAGGAATTGCATTCCGACCTCGATATCAAGACTTCCACTTCTGGTCGGATTTCTCAAAAACCTTCAAATTTCTTTCTTTAGCCAAATGACTTCAAAATGACCTCCGGACATCCGAATCCACTTTTGATCGCGCTCCCAACTCCAGAATCACCATACGAAGCTATTCCCAGACTCGGAATACCAAACGGACATCAATAACTCTAAATGCACTTCAAGCCCAAATTTGAGATTCTTCTAAAATGCTTATTTCCATAAATACGCCGAAACGCTCCTGGGTTATCCAAAACCCGATCCGGACATACGCCTGAGTCCAAAATCATCATACGAACATGTTGGAACCTTCAAATCTTGATTCGGAGGTCGTTTACTCAAAATTCCAATCTTAGTTGATTCTTCCAACTTAAGGCTTCTAAAATGAGAATTTTCTTTCTAAATCAACATTAAACTCCCCGAAATTCAATTCCGGCCACACCTACAAGTCATAATACCTGAAATGGAGCTGCTTATGACTTCAAACCACTGAACAGCGTGCTAGAGCTCAAAACAACCGGTCGGGTCGTTACAATCATTCCATCCACAGACCGACGAGCAGTCAGAGCGGACAGTTCAGATATTGGAGGACATGCTGAGAGCATGAGTGATTGACTTTGGGGGACAGTGGGATCAGTTCTTTCCTTTATCTGAGTTTGATTACAACAACAGTTATCAGTCCATCATAGAGATGGATCCATTTGAGGCTTTATATGGTCGGCGGTGTCGTTCTCCCATCGGATGGTTTGAGTCTGGCGGGGCTAAGTTATATGGTATAGATTTGGTGAAGGATGCCTTGGAAAGGGTAAAGTTGATTCAGGAGCGGCTCTGTGCGGCATAGTTCAGGCAGAAGATTTACGCGGATCAGAAGGCGCACGATGTATCATTTATGGTTGGCAAGAAGATTCTCTTGAAAGTCTCACCGATTGAAGGTATTATGAGATTCGGAAAGAAGGTCAAGTTGATCCCAAGGTTTATAGGCCCATTTGAGGTGTTGAGGCAAGTTGGAGAGGTTGCTTATGAGCTTGCTTTACCTCCCAGCCTATCAGGGGTTCATCCAGTTTTTCACGTGTCTATGCTACGGAGGTACCCGACTTATCTCATGTGTTAGACTTCAATACTATTCAACTAGATGAGAGCTTGGGCTACGAGGAAGGGCCAGTTCCTATTGTTGATAGTCAGGATCGCCAGTTGAAGTCCAAGAGGATTTTCGAAGTGAAGGTCTAGTGGAGGGGCCAATCAGTCGAGGAGGCGACTTGGGAGTTCGAGAAGGACGTGCAGAGCAGATATCCACACTTATTCAGCACTCCAGGTATGATTCTAGACCCGTTCGAGGACGAACATTTGTTTAAGAGGAGGAGAATGTACCGACCCGACATGTCATTTTGCTTTCTAGAACCCCGTACCCCTAAATAAGACTTCGTGTACTTTCTCTTACTGATTTATGACTTGCGGGGATGGTTGGTTTGGGATTTGGGAGAGTTTGGAGTGAAATTGGAACACATGGTTCCTTAAGGTTGACTTAAAAGGCCAAGTTTGAATTCGATCAACATATTGAGTAAACGACCTCGGAATCGGGATTTGACGGTTTCAATAAGTTCATATGATGATTTCGGACTTAGGCATATTCCTGAATCGGGTTTTGGATGAACCGGGGACGTTTCAGCGCCAAATAGCGAAAGTTGGTTCTTGGAGGTTTTAGAAGTTCTTTAAATTTGGTTTGGAACGTGTTTTGGTGATATCGAGGTCCAAATGGAAATTGGAGACTGGGAATAGTTCTGTAATGTCATTTAAGACTTGCATGCAAAATTTGGTGTCATCCCGAGTAGTGTAAATACGTTTCGGCGTATTGGAGGTAAATTGAAGAACTTGAAGTTCTTAAGTTTGATTCAATTGGTTTTGGGGTGCGATTCTTAGTTTTAATGTTGTTTCGGGCGTTCCGAGAGTTCGAGAGAGTCCGTTTATGATTTCAAACTTGTTGGTATGTTTGGACGGGGCACCGGGTACAATTCAGACGTTGCGCAAGTTGAGTTTAAAGCTCAAAAGAGCTGCTGGTGCACCAGTTCTGGTGTGCTCGCACATGTGGTTCGGCAGCCGCAGGTGCGAGCTCGCAGGTGCGGGCCTAGCCTCACAGATGCGGGCAAGGTAGGGTAGCCTAGATCCACAGGTGCGGCCCCTCCTCCGCAGAAGCGGAACAGCAGAAGCGGGACCGTAGAAGCGGTGAACCGTCCGCAGAAGCGGCCCCCACCCCCCTAGTGATTTTGCAGAAGCGGACCATTGTCTGCAGATGCGAGGGCGCAGGTGCCCCATGACCACAGGTGTGAAAATCACTGGAGGCAGTGAGCCTCATTTATTATGGGTTAAGGCCATTTTTATCACATCTTCTTCTTCTCTTGGGCGATTTGAGAGCTTCTAAGGAGAGGTTTTCGACCTAGCTTTGTGAGGTAAGTACTTTCTACTTAATGTAAGTTTAATACATAGATTTGGGGTAGATTATAACATGAAAAATTGGTAGAAATCATGGGTTTAGATGAAAAACCTAGGGTTGACAAAAATGAGATTTTACCACAAAATTGACCTTGAAACTTAGTGAAAATTATATATTTATGTTCCTTAGGTTGTGGTTAACAACTTTCTTCGAAAATTTCCGGAATCCGAGCACGTGGGTCCGGGGATGAATTTTTAGGAATCTTACAATTTGAGTTGGGGAATTTCTTTAATAGTTGGGATATGAACTTTTAAACCTATATTGATTAGTCTTTACACTATTTGGATATTTTTGGATTGTTCGGCACCGAATTGAGGGTTTGGGGCATAAGTTTGGACCGAAAAGTAGGCCTTGAAGCGTAGTAAGTCTCTTTTCTAACCTTGTAAGAGGGAAATTTCCCCATACGTGAATTTAATTAATATGTCATTATTTTTGGGGGCTACGCGCGAAGTGACGAGCGTCTGTACGTAGCTACTATTCATGTTATGTCCGAATAGTTTTAGGCTTAAACCATGCTTTGTGGACACAGTTAACCGATCATGTATGTTGATTGTATTGGATAGGAACTAAATTTAAGATTTTAAGAATTTCAAAGGTTCAAGTTAATTATTATTTTGAAAAGAATTAAGGGAAGCTATGTTATATTTATATGTAACCGCGTTGCAAATATATTCCATGAGCGGGGTGACTATTTCCACTACTGTCATGGGAGCAGGCCTTTTGCCACGGAAGGTTAATAGATGAATCTATGGTTCGCGTCGTTCGATCCTCGGCAGTACAGAGTTTACATTTATGTTGGATCGGGCCGAACGTCCTCGGTGGAATTTGTGTGTGATATTATAACTGGAAGTCTTTTTGTAATTTATATATATTTACTGTTTTAGAGATCATTTGTTTTAAATGAAGGAAGTGTTTTAGTTTCTTGAAAATGATGGAAGAACTGTTCAGTTATTTCTTGTTCTGAGTTATTGTAGTTATGTATATCATGTTTATATAGAATCACACATTATTATTATTTTGTTGGCCCTAGTATGTGTCGAAGTCGACCCCTCGTCACTACTTATTTGAGGTTATACTAGATACTTACTGGGTACATATTCTTATGTACTCATGATACGCTTCTGTACTTGATTGTACAGGATTTGAGGCGGGTGCATCTGGTCACTAGTCCGGCCGTAGATTGATTTTCCAGTTCGAGACTACCCAGTGAGCTGCCCTCTTTAGCCGTTCTGCAGCAGCTGGAGTCTTTCTTATGCTTCATTTTCTGTCTATTTCCTTTCAGACAGCAGGCTAGCATTTGTTTTGTATATTCTACTAGATTGCCCTATATACTTTTGACACGAGTTCTTGGCATACATACTAGTAGACTTTTGATATTATGGATTGCATTTAAATGATTACGGTTGCATTCATTGTTCCGTCTAAATCATGTTATATCGGTAAATACTAAAAAATATTTTCAGTTAATATAGAATTTTATCTACTTAGTGATTTACTATATTCGGGAGATTTTTAGTTTAATCAGTGTTGGCTTGCCTGACAATGGTGTTGGGTGCCATCACGGCCTAATACGAAATTGGGTCGTGACAGCTCGGATGAGTTTTTGGAAGAGTTTAGTGTTTTGAGCATAAACATGTATTGATCCAAAGGTCCCTTTTTAGTTCTAGAGATCAAAATTCGATTTCGAGACTTCCAGGAGTTTGATAATGAATTATAGAAATGATCTGGAAAGTTTGGTCTAAATTCATCAAGTCGCGATTGGATTTTTAGCGCGAAACATGAGTTAATTATTTAACGAGCGAAATTGGTATCGCATTGATCAAACGAGCTCCGAATTGAGTTTCTATAGAAGTATTAAGTTTGTATTATTATTTGTGACTCATAGGAAAAAGAATCGCCGAATTCGGAGTTTGTATGGTGGAGTTAGAGCCTTTTTAATGAAAATAAATATTGCTGGAGCAACAGGATCTGGTGCGCACCTTTAGCGACCAGATTTGACACTTTTATCGAGGGGATTTTGGCTTTAGCGACTAGAATCGTGTTTTTATTAAGCAGTTTTGTCTTTTTAGCTCATTTCAATATTTTTGGACGAAAGAACACGGCTTGGGGCGATTTTTTAGTGAGAAATCACGGGAAATCTTGAGGTAATTCAGTTATGATCATTTCTACTCCATAATATGGAATTGTCATCGAATAATCCAACTAGATTACATGTTTTTGAGGTATAAATTGGGGATTTGGACATAGGGATTTGAAAATAAGATTTGAGGATTTGGAGGCCGAATTGTTATCGGAATTTGGTAAAATTGGTATGATTGAACTCGTATCGGAATGGGTGCTCAGATTTTATGAAAATTTTATCGAGTTTCGAGAGGTGATCCCCGTGTTGACTTTTGGTTGACTTTTTAATGTGAAATTTTAAGTAGACATTTTATTATCCGGAATTTGTTTCCGATGAATTTTAATGAAGTTATACAATTAATTTGGATAGATTTGAGATGTCTGGAGGTCAACTCAAGCAAGAAGGCTATTTTGGAATATCGGCCTAACTTCGTAAAGGTAACTTGTGTGGGGGAATTTCCCCTTAGGCATTGAGTCTTATGTGAAAATTGTGTGATTGAAAACCATGTACGCGAGGTGACGAGTACGTACTTGGTTTATATGTGCAATATATCGGTTAAAATTCATAGGCGCCTTGATGTATAAAACTGGAAAATTGTTGGAACTTATTAAATCCCTTATTGATCATGCCTCACTCCTTGTTTGCCGAGGTTGTTTTTATATGATAATTCGATGTGATTGCCCATTGACCTTTATGTGAACTCTGTGTTTATTGGAGATTCCATTAATATGGAAAATACTTTCATTATTGATTTTATCTACAGATAATTAAATGGGAATTTAGTTAATAAGATGAATAAATCTATTTATTTTCTGAAATTGTGATTTAAAAAGGGTATTGTTCCTTGATGAATTACCTTTCAGTTCATGTTGTTGAAAACTTTGTATTGAATTATAAAGGCCGTGAATCATTTTGAGGCAAAGTGCCAAATTGTGAAATATTATTCGGTTGTGTTATTCACTCCCGAACATTTTGTTAAGATGTTGTGCACATTATGGTCGAGTCGTGGGCTCCTTATTGTGGAAATAATATTATTGTTGATGTATGTGGCAAGTTGTAATATTTGAGCACTTGAGGTGCAAATTGTGAAATGTTGTGATATTTGAGCATTTGTAGTGTCCTTGTTGATGCATATTTACTTTTGGGACTACGAGGCGGTACCTCGGGAGATATCGTTGTCTTGCATATACTTTTGGGACTACGAAGTAGTTCTTCGGGAGATCCTCTATTGAGGATTTACTTTTGGGACTACGAGGTGGTATCAGAGATCCCCTATTGAGAATTTACTTTTGGGACTACGAGGCGGTATCTCGGGAGTGCCTTTTGTTGATATTTTTCTATGGTTGCGCTTGCCTTTGGCTATTTATTTTTCGTGATATGTAAATTCTTGTCTTCTTTCATGATGTACTAGTTGACTTTATTATTTTGTGTTTTGTGTTCCTTGTTGTATTTTGTTGGCTTTTGCTTTTAGTACGAGACTCTGAAGATTTATATATCTGATTTTCACTGATTTTCGATGACTGAGTTGTTTTAAATAAAAGAAGTTTCTAATATATTTTAAATTAATAAGTTTTACATCCAATTCAGTAGTTTATCTGATGCTTTAATTTAAGTGCAATGTCACTTTCTTCTCAAACTATTTCTAAAGTAAATTGACCGTGCAGATTTTTTATATATCGATATTTTTGACACGTGAGTTGCCCGTGCAGTTGTGATAGAAATATGGGCACGAGGTGCCGTGGAAATATGGAAGTGGGCTGAGACCCGTATTATTTATGATTATAAATGAGCTGTCACAGGATGACTTTTATTTGAGAGAATTATATTCAAAATATTGTTTGAAAGGATTATATACGAAAGATATTTATTTGAAGGAAGTATATTCGAAATATATATTATTGGAAAGGATTATATTCTAAAGATTTTTATTTGAGAAACTTATAGATGAAAGATGTATATTTTGTAGGACTTGATTATTTGGTTGTACTTGTGTTCATTATTGTTTGAGCAATATTTATGATGTTCTTATTGCCTTGTTGTTTATATCGCTGGTTGATTATTATTGTTATTATTTCTATTAGCTTCCTAATTTTTTTTATGCTATATTGCACAGGTTATTAGATTGGTGAGTGTCTTGATTGTACCTCGTCAGTACTCCATCGAGGTTAGTCTTGATCCTTACTGGGTACCGACTGTAGTGTGCTCATACTACACTTCTGCGCATTTTTGTGCAGAGCTAGGTATTGGAGATATCGGACTCGGACAGAGTTATAGTGTGATCGCAAGGATTCAAGGTAGAGTTTCTTGGTCGTCGCAGTCCCTTGAAGTGTTTTCATTTTATCGTACTGTCAATTATTATTCGAACAGTATTGTATATTCAATTTTCTTGAGATCATTTCATGTATTCAGTTAGAGTTCATGACTCAGTATTACCATTCTTATGAGGTTGTATCATTATTTTCGTTGTTGGTTTCGATTATGTAATCGTTTTTTTAAAAAAGGCTTGAATTGTTATTATAACGACTTACTTAGTCTTAGAGACTAAGTGCCATCACGACGCCTGTGGTGGGATTTTGGGTCGTGACAGTTTGCATTTGCAAAGGGGATCTAGGCTTAGTAGTGATCGCATTTGCGATCATCTTGATCGCTTTTGCGGTGGTCCACTGTTTGCAATTGCAACTACTCGTCACATTTGCGATGACAACATGGGCTTTGCATATGCGATTGTTTCCTTTCATTTACAGGGTTCACATTTGTGAACCCTAGGTCGCAATTGCGACACCTGTGACTGGACATAAGAGTTGAGGGACGAAATTTTGGTCTCATTTTCATATTTTAGAACCCTAGACTCGATAGGAGGCGATTTTGAAGAGGAATTTTTATCTGCAATCATTGGGTAAGTGATTTGATAAACTTTCAACTATTTTACATGAGTATATATGAGATTAAACATCAAAATTATGAGAATCAAAGTGAAATTTTGAGAAAACTTTGTCCATTTTTTGAAAAATGAGAATTTGAGTTTTGAGAGTCGATTTGGACTCAAATTTTGAAACAAATCACATATATAGACTCGTGGGGTTATGGGTAGTCTAAATCTACCCTTGGACCTAGATTTTTACCAGGAGGGGGGAGGTTGACTTTTGTTGACTTTTGAGGAATTGTGTAAAGATCATAGCTTTAATTATTGAAATTGATTTCTCTTGCACTATTTGATGTTATTGAGTCGATTTAGGTTAGATTTGAGCTGAGCGGGGTGATTTGTAAAGGAAAGTCTATTTTAGAGTATTGATTGAGGGCTTTTTAGGTAAGTATCTAGCTTTGTGGGGGGAACTACCCCGTAGGGATTGATTTTTTTTCACTATTTGAACTACGTGAAAGACATGTACACGAAGTGACGAGTGTGTATACGACTTATATGTGAAAATTGACAATTTTAGACCCTAAGGGTTCTTATGTACATTAAAATAAAGTTGCCTTATCATGTATATCCTCCATTGTTAAATTTACCCTTACATGCCTTATTTGAAGTTGATTGGTTCATGTTTTACCCCTTATTGCCAATTATGCTCTTATATGCTTTAATTGAAGTTGTTGCCTCTTTTATTGACATTTTATCTCTTCCACTGTTGACTTATCCATATTTGAAGTCATTGTTACATGTTATCTCTTCCATTCTGATTTATCCTTACTTGGAGTCGTTGTTACATGTTATCTCTCCTATTGTTGAGTTATTCTTAATTGAAATCATCGTTACATGTTATCTCTCCTATTATTGAGTTATTCTTTTTTGATATCGTTGTTACACATTATCTCTCTCATTGTTAAGTTATTCTTATTTGAGGTCATTATTACTTGTTATGTCTTTCATTGTGAGCACATTCTTCTGTTTCATTGTATTTTTGTAATTTTTGTTTTGATTTACTTGTTGTACTCCTATGTTAGTGTTGCGATTGTTGTACTCAGTGTCATTGAGCCGAGGGATATGTGTGGTTATGGTGTTTGAATTATTTTTAAGTAAATATAGTGGATATGGGCACATATGGTGCGAGTTATTATATCGTGTTGTAATGTTTTGACACAAGTGGTATTGTTGAGAAGATTGTTAGGGTGTTTTCACGTGAGTTGTCCGTGCTATTTTTTTCATTGATATTTGCACATGTGACGTGACAAGTTAGGCTATATATATATATATATATATATATATATATATATATATGTGTGTGTGTGTGTGTGTGTGTGTGTGTGTGTGTGTGTGTGTGTGTATGTTTGTGCATGTGTCGAGATAGGGTGGGAATATTATTATGGGTGTGTGGTGAGACAAGGAGGACATTTACTTTATTGTTGCACACGCAGGGGGACAAGGGGGGCTATGTTGGGGATGACTTATGATGGCATGGGGGCGTTGTTATTGATGATATTTGTGTAGCGGTGTGCCAACCTTGTGCAGTCATGCATATTACATTTTTGTTGTGTCGTTTCCCATGTGTCATTCTTTGTCGCTGATCTTACTTGTTGACTCGAGCTGTGATAGTACACTTGCACAAGCATACACTGTAATCTGTCACTTATGTTAGTCTAGGAAAATGAACCTTGATGTTTGATGATCATTTACATGTATTCTTGTATTCTTTGCCACCATTAGCACATGAATGTTTGTGTGGATATGAGATTTTGTTACTGCTAGCACGTGAGCTATCCGTGCGAATGTAGGATATTGTTACTCTCTTAGCACATGAGTTGTCCGTGCAGTAATGAGGTATTAAGGGTATTGGCACGTGAGTTGTTCGTGCAACACGTGAGTTATCCGTGCAGCACGTGAGTTGTCTGTGCAGCACGTGAGTTTTCCGTGCACCACGTGAGTTGTCTGTGCACCACGTCAGTTGTCCGTGCGGTTGTGATTTGTAATGTGTGAACAAGATGCCAAGTGATTAGAGTTCGTGATTTGGGAACCCTGATTTGTGATTATGAGGTGCGGTACCTCGGAGAAATTCTTGTATAAACCTTGTGTAAAAGCGGTTGTTTTATTGGGTTGTTAATTGTTTTTCCTTACTTGGTTTCACCAGACTTTAACTGTATTTCCCTTACTGTAACGACCTGACCGGTCGGGATTTGGAAGAGTGCGGGTTGAAATTGGAACACTTGGTCCCATGGTTTGGCCTTAAAAGGCTAAGTTTGACTTCAGTCATCATTTTGAGTAAACGACCTCGGAATTGGGATATGACGGTTCCAATAGGTTCGTATGATGATTTCGAACTTGGGCGTATGTTCGGATCGGGTTTTGGATAACCTGGGATCGTTTCGACGCCTAATAGTGAAAGTTGACTCTTTGAAGGTTTTAAAGTTTTTAAATTTTGGTTTGGAGTAGGTTTTGTTGTTCCCAAGGTCCAATTGGGATTCTGAGACCAGGAATAGTTCCATAATGACATTTAACACTTGCACGCAAAATTTGGTGTCGTTCCAAGGAGTTTAAGTAGGTTTCGGCGCGTTGGGAGTAAGTTGGAAGAATTTGAATAAGTTGATCCTATTGGTTTGGATTGCGATTCTTAGTTTTAATGTTGTTTTCTGCATTCCGAGGGTGCTAGCGAGTCCGTTTTATGATTTCAAACTTTTTGGTATATTTGGTTGGGCCTCGGGGGGCCGGATGCCAATCGGACGATGCGCGGATTGAGTTATGACTCAAAAGGGGCTGTTGGTGCACCAGTTTTGGTGTGCCAGCACCTGCGAGCTTTTGGCCGCAGGTGCGAGCCGACAGATGCGTGATCTTGGCCACATAAGCGGCTTGGGAACGTTTGGCCATGGACCGTAGATGCGGGTGATTGTGCGCACCTGCGAAAGCGCAAGTGCGAATAAGGAAAATGCAGAAGCGGCCTTAGCTGCAAGAGCGGCACACTTGCTGGAGAAGCGGGACCGCAAAAGTGGGATCCCGTCCGTAAAAGCGAAACTAGCCAGCCTTAGGCACTTCCGCAGAAACAAACCTTGGCCGCAGATGCGGCCCAGCGACTTAGGCATTTTGAGCTCATTTATTTCATTACTTGGGCGATTCGTGGAGCTCTTAGTGAGGGGATTTCACCTAACACTTTGAGGTAAGTAATTTCTACACATGTGAGTTAAATACATAGTTTATGGGTAGATTTAACATGTAAATTTGTGAAAATCATGGGTTTAGGTGAAAACCTAGGTTTATGATAAAAATAGGATTTACCACAAAAACAGTTATGGAATTTACTGAAAATCATATATATGAGTTCATGAGGTTATGGGTAACAACTTCTTCAAAAAATTTCGGAATCCGGGCACGTGGGGCCCCGGGGTGAATTTTAGGAATTCTCAATTGGAGTTGGGTAATCACTTTAATAATTAGGATATGAACTTTTGAGCATGTATTAACTATTTTATATATTATTTGACTAGTTTCAAGTCGTTTGGCATCGAATTGAGGGTTTAAGCACAATCTTGGACCGGAAAGTAGGCTTTGAGACGAGGTAAGTCTCTTTTCTAACCTTGTAAGAGGGAATTAACCCCATAGGTGAATTTAATTAATATGTGCTTCTATTTGTGTGGTCTACGTACGCACAAGGTGACGAGAGTCCGTACGTAGCTAATTATGCTAATGTCCAGGTAGTTTTAGGTTTACACCATGCTTTGTTGATGCGGTTATTTGATTATGCTTACTAATTGCCTTGAATAGAGTTGAGATTGAGGATTTCAAGATTTTAAAAGTTTCTAGTTGATAATCTTGTTTTGGAAAGAATTGAGGGATAATATGATAACTTGAGAAATCTATGTTCAATCGCGTCGCAAGTATATTTCGCGAGCGGGGTAAATTTCACTACTCTCATGGGAGCGGGTCGTTCGCCTCGGCAAGTTAATAGATGCATCTATGGTTCGTGTCGTTTGACCCTCGGCAGTGCACACAGTATATGTACATATATTTTGGATCGGGTCGTACGTCCTCGACATAATTCATGCGTTATAATACCGGAAGCCCAATTATATTTGATATTGTTTCATTGGCTTGAGAGTTTAAATGGTTAAATGAGGGAAATTGATTTGGTACGTACTATAGGTGAAAGGATTGTTTATTTATTTATTTCTTCCGAGTTCTATTATCATTTATATATCCCATGTCTAATTAGAATTTTATATATTGTTGGCCCATAGTAAGTGTCAAAGTCGACCCCTCGTCACCACTTCTTCGAGGTTAGACTAGATACTTACTGGTACATGTTGTTTATGTACTCACGCTACACTTCTGCACTAAATGTGCAGGATCTGAGGCAGGTGTATCTGGATTTCAGTCCGGGGCGCATCCTTGACTACTACGAGACATTGCGGTGAGCTGCCTTCCGAGCCCGTTTTGCAGCAGCCAAAGTCTTTCTTTTGCTTTGTTTTCTGTCTATTTCGTTTTGGAAAATAGTGTATTATTCTTTTGTATATTCTACTAGTAGCTCATACACTTGTGACACCGGGCCTTGGAGGTTTATGCTAGTAAACACTTGATGAATTTTGGGTTATTTTACGTATCTCACTTGCTTTCAAAATTTTGATCTCTCATTATTATTAAATTCTTATTTCTTATTTTTGCACAAACTAAAAGCCAACTATTTCAAATCTTTAAAATAAAGGATCACCGAGTTAGTTCACTATTGGCTTGCCTAGCGGTAACGTTGGGCGCCATCACGACCTTTAGGAGAAATTGGGTAGTGGCACTTACCTTATGGCGTTATTACCTGTTGCTCTTTGTTGTTAATTGTTGTTTCTAGTTCTTAATATAAGTATTGTAACGTTATTCTTACCATGTTTAGTTTTATATTGCTCCCCGTGACTTTTATATTCACCTTTGTACAGGTTATTAAGTCTAGTAGGTGTCTTGACTGCTCTTCGTCACTACTCCACCAAGGTTAGTCTTGATACTTACTGGGTACCGCTGTGAAGTACTCATGCTACACTTGTTTTTTTTTTGTGTGCAGATCAAGGTACCTTGTGGCGTGTTGATTATTAGATAGTTGATCGAGTATTGATGTGGAGATTTCAAGGTATAATTGTCGTCCCGTTCGCAGGCCTTGGAGTCACCTTCTGAAGTTTTACTTTGTACTGTTTATTTCTATTCCGAAACAATTGTATTTAGAGATTTTTTAGTGAAATTAGTATTTATTATGACTTGTACTACCGGTTTTGGTATGTTGTGTTCATGTTGGGATTGTTGGCTATATATAGAAATATCTGATTCATGTTTAATAGTTGTTTGGTTAAAATTTTGTTATTAATTCAGTAAGTATTAGGCTTAACTAGTATTGGAGACTAGGTGTCATCAAGACTCCTAAAGAGGAATTTTGGGTCGTGACAAGTTGGTATAAGAGCTCTAGGTTCATAGATGCTATGAGTCATAAGCAAGTTTAGTAGATTCTTATGGATCGGTACTGAGACATCTGTACTTATTTTTGAGAGACTGTAGAACTATTAGGAAAACTTCACTACTTTCATTCCTATCGTGCGAGTTTACCAATTTTGGAGTTTGAGCCTTTGTTATTCTATTCTCTCACAGATGGTGAGAGCACGAGCTACAGGTACTGATGATGCTGCCTCTAGAGTTGGTGCCGCTAGGGGTCGGGGCAGAGGCAGAGGCCGAGAGGAGCACATGCTACAACTTGAGCACATGCCAGAGCAGCAGCTGAGGAGAACTAGTAGCTCCAATTGGGGGATAGGCACCGGAGACGCCTGTTGATATCTCGGGACTTTAGGTGACTTTAGCAAAGTTCTTGAGCATGTTTGGTACATTGGGTTGGGGGGATTCATTCCGGTTGCACCAACTACTTCACAGACCGGGGAAGGAGCTCAGACTCCCGCCTCCAGTACTCCAGAGTAGCGGGTCCACATTGGTCAGATTCCGGAGTTCAGCCTGAGTTAAGGCCAGGGGCATCTGAGGAGGAGCAACTAAGACTTGAGAGGTTCAAGAAGTAGCATTGTTGACGGTCATTTTTTACCTTCCCTTTTAAAATTAATTTATTTATACTAAATAATTTACAATGAATATCTTAAAAATATTTTCAATCAATAAATACCTATTTTAAAAAATTAACTAAGTATTGATAGCCTTGAAATTAATAATCTAGTATTAGTATTATGTAATTATAACTATTATTAAAATAAATTTTATATACATCACATAGGCTTTATAATAAATTTAACGAATTACTCCTTAAATTTTAGTTAATCAGACTACAATGTTAATAATTTGAAACTAATGCTATGATTCGAAGAAATGAAGTATTTATAAATAATCAATTACAATAGTTAGTAATGTATATAATAATTATAATTTTACTGCACTTTATTAAAAAATATTAAGCTTATTTAATTTAATTATAAGAGGAATCAAAAGAGGCTACAAATTATAATTGCAATTCTCTATTAAAGATCATGTGGCTTTATTTAAATCATTTCTAGCCCAACACCCAAGCCCAATCCGAAATTGACCTAGTCCAAACTATCCCTCTAATCAACCTTGGCAATCCCTGCCACTCTCTTTAAATCAATAGTTGTGTGCCATGTCACCTATCCCAATTACTCACATAACAAACACTACTGATCCGAGTTGTACATCCCACAGATCAATGGCTCTGAATCTGAGTGCATTTTCTTTTAATTCTATTATCCCAACAATCTTAAACTTGGTCGATGAAACCAAGGGATATAACATCCTTCAAATTTTGTCCATAAATACGTTTAAACCCCAAACTATCAAGACCATTGATCTAAAAGATCAACGACCCAGATCCCTTCCCATAAACTTAACCTAAGAGACGACCCCAACTATTCTCCTAACCCTAATCAACGTTACGTTGAATGGCCCCCTCTCTTTCCTCTTTTCTTCTATGTTCTCTCAAATCCCCCATGCACATCAATCGAGAAACCTTGCACAATGTCACGACCCAAAATCCCTAAGGTCGTGATGGCGCCGGACATCGATATCAGGCAAGCCAATCATTAATTAAGTGGAATAAATTTCCGGTTTTAACATTTATGAAAAAACGTTTCCTTTCACTTTATTAAATATTAACCAAATAAAATCTGTTAATTTGAAAACAATGGTTTGAATACTAAACTTTAGCAAATATATCCCAACACACCACAGAACCCGGTGTCACAAGTACATGAGAAATTTCTAAGAATTTATACAGTCATCACAAAGCCTGTCCGAAATACAAATTAGACTAGGAAATTTTAAATGAAAACAAATACAGAACGAGGGAGACTCTGTCAGCTGCGGATCGCCTCCGGATGATGCAGCTCGCCTAAGTCTTTGAATCCTCCACATTGCTATGAATGTACCTGTGCAATAAAAATGCACAGCAAGTGTAACATGAGTACAAAAAATAACGTGTACTCAGTAAGTCGGCCGCCTAACCTCAGAGACGTAGTGACGAGAGGTCGAATTAGACACTCACTAGGGGCCAGCAAATTAATTAACACCATATAATGAACACGGTAGGCATGTAAAAGTAGTAAAGCAACAATATATATAAGGCACTGAAATCTAAATAAATACTGGAAATAAACAAACAGTTACCACTTCCTCATTTTCCCCCGAATATTTTAAATAAACAATTTCCTCTTTGTTTTCCCCCAAATAACCTTGTCAATTTTTAAAATCCATGAAAAACATTTAACAATTTAGCATGCGCATACGGGATAAGAACAACCGGGCTGAGTCGTCATAATAATCAACTTCGTGCACTGCCGAGGATCGAACGGCCCGTACCAAAAGTGCACCTCTCAATAAAATACCCATGTCTATGCACTGCCGAGGATCGGATGGCCCGTACCAAAAGTGCATCTCTCAATATAATAATCATCTTTGTGCACTGTCGAGGATCGAACGGCCCGTCCCATAAGTGCACCTCTCAATATAATAATCATGTCTATGCACTGCCGAGGATCGAACAGCCCGTACCAAAAGTGAATTTTAAATGTAATAATTATCTCTATGTACCGCCGAGGATCGAACGGCCCGTCCCATAAGTGCACCTCTCAATATAATAATCATGTCTATGCACTATCGAGGATCGAACGGCTCGTACCAAAAGTGCATTTTAAATCCGCCGTGGCATACGGCCCGCTCCCATGAGAGTGGGGGAAATAACACTCCGCTTGCGAAATGTAAATTTCGAAGCGGTCACATGCAGTCATGCACAATCAACAGTCCACCCCGACTACATCGGGAAAACAAATACTCAAGTAAATGACAAATTTCTCTTTGAAAACCACAAAATAGTATCTGAACCCTTTTATTTCGAAATTCACTTGCCAAGTCTTTTTATAATGTTTAATAACATAACCTTATCCGGAAACACAATTGCCCGCGAAGGAAATCAATTCTCTTTTTAGATGCTTAAGAAAATAAACTCTAATATTCTTTAGTCATTCAATTACCATTTCAAATATATTAGCAGTTTAGTATTACAGACAAGATCATAGGTACAACAGGTAAGGCATGCTTGTGGGTCCTAGGGTACCCGGATATAGCAAATAGTAGCTACGCACGGACTCTCATCGCCTCGTGGTAACACATACTTAATTAGTTCACCTAGGGGGACAATTCCCCCTCATAAAGTTAGAAAGGAGACTTACCTCGCTCCGAAGTTCCAATACCTACTTCCAAGCCCTTCCGACGACTCCAACGGACACCCAACGCCCCAAAACTATCCAAACAACGACAAACCAATGAAAATATATTCTAATACTTGCAACAATTCCAAATTATATAACTTCAAACTCCGCTTAGTTAAATGACCCAAATTCCCTCAGGCCCACTTGCCCGGAATTCGAAATTTCTCGAAGATATATTCTACCCATAGCCTTACTAACTCAAATATACAATTTACTCTACATTCCATGCTCAATTCGTGGCTAAAACTCTAAATTACCGTTTTCTAGGTTTCTTTAAGATTTCCCAATTTCCTACCAAATTCCATGTCTAATCCATGCATATAATCTTGTATTTAATTCAAAAACGTGAAGAAATTACTTAACTTGCGAAGCTCCTCCAAATCGCCCATATCATATGAAAATAGATGGAGAAATGACCAAATTCTCGCTTAAAAACAATCTGCCCAGGCCCATGTTCCGCACCTGTGGTCCCCTTATCGCACCTGCGCCTTTGCAGGTGCGCCCAAATCTCCCGCACCTGCGGCCTCCTTGGATCCATCCTAAATTCGCACATGCGGCGCCCTTAGCCGCACCTGTGGCCAAATCCTCGTAGGTGCGGTTACACCAGATGACAACAACCTTCAGCTTTCTTCAACTTTAATTATTGATCTGTTAACCACCTAGAATCCATCCGAGGCCCCTGGGACCCCGTCCAATTATATCGACCTGTTCCTAAACATAATTCATACTTGCTCGAGGCCTCAAATCGCATCAAATAACATTGAAACCACGAATCGCACCCAAATCCCAACTTTATGGACTTAGAAATTTCCAACTTCTTTCTTCCGATGTCGAAACCTATCAAATCACGTCCGATTGACCAAAATTTTGCGCGCAAGTCATATTTGACATTACGGACCTGCTCCAACTTCTGGAATCGCAGTCCAACCTCGATATCAAAACTTCCACTTCAGGTCGAATTCCTCAAAAACCTTCAAATTTCTATCTCTAGCCAAATGACTTCAAAATGACCTCCGGACATCTGAATTCACTTCCGATCGTGCTCCCAACTCTAGAATCACCATATGAAGCTATTCCCAGACTCGGAATCCCAAACAGACATCAATATCACTGAAATGCACTTCAGACCAAACTTAGGAAATTTCTTCAAAAATGCTGACTTCCACAATATACGCCGAAACGCTGCCGGGTTATCCAAAACCTGATCCGGACATACGCCCAAGTCCGAAATCATCATACGAACCTGCTGGAACCTTCAAATCTTGATTCAGAGGTCGTTTACTCAAAATTCCAATCTTAGTTGATTCTTCCAACTTAAGGCTTCTGAAATGAGAATTTTCTTTCCAAATCAACTTAAACTTCCCGAAATTCAATTCCAACCACACCTACAAGTCATAATACCTGAAATGGAGTTGCTCACGACTTCAAACCGCTGAACGACGCGCTAGAGCTCAAAACGACCGATCGGGTTGTTACATTCTCCCCCACTTAAACCGACGTTCGTTCTCAAACGTGCCAAAAACTGCTCTGGAGTTATCTGAAATCACTGTTTAACACCTTTTTCACCTGCCCGTGCTACCACAACCTAGTTGAGTACATTAGCTTGATCAAATCTGAAGATTTCTTCTTTTATCCATATAATAAGCTCAGAATTCATTCAAACACCCGAAATTTCTCTGCCAGGCCTAGTTCCAATATATAAACACCATACCAACTACCACATGACATACTAGAAGATGACTACATACCTTTGCTGAATCAACACCATGCACCGCATAACTCATCATCTGACCACAATGGCACTCCCTAAACCTTAATAGTCAAAACTTCACGAATCTGGTGCTCCCGATGCACCTCATAACAAATATGCATACACCCTGCTATAATGCTGACGATACCACCACAACGGAGGAAATGTGCAGAAATTCGTACCCAATTGCAGAGTTAACAAATCCTTGAATACCTCATCCTGACTAGAATCGTCACTTCATTATGAACCTGAATAATGGTATTTGTTCTTTAATATACATTTCACATACCCTTATCGCACTGATCCCTGATCTGATAATCCCGCCTCACCCAGTATGAACTGCTCAGACAACAAATCACCCCAAACATGACCAACAGTCTCACAGGATACCACATTGCGCCAATAGGCCATAACTCAAACATGATAAATAAGAAATGACTCAGGAAGGGACTATTCCACTCACGCAACTAATATGAACTTTTCTCAGAAATTAGGAAATAAAACATAAGAAAAATAAATACATATTAACCCTTCTCATCATCACACTGTTGCAGCATGCAACCCGATCCAAATAACATACCCGCGGCGGCGTGCCACCCGATCCCATCATAAAGCTCACACAAGGAAATATACACGGAGCTGAATCGCTCACTATTACACAAATTACTGAATATCGATCATAAGCACGCTAAGTGCATAATACCATCCCGGGGAGACTGATAAAGCTGCATGCTACAAAACTCAAGCACAACTGAGGTGCGATATATATATATATATATATACACTCTGGATCTCAAGAGCTATCCTGCTCACATAACGTCCCCACTATGCGGGACCTCAACACATAGGAAATTAGTAAGCCGTTTCACAACTCACACGGCACAAATCATAATAACACATGAATATGACGAAGACGGAACAACATCTGCTGCCCTAATACCCTTCCATGAAAAGCGCTCTACTGAAATGAACATGCATGGCTCATACGGAGCCCATAATCATATTTAAATCCATCCATAAACATCGAGCCACCTTGCTCGCACCAAACTAAGCTAATAGCTTTTATCTAGGTCCATATTAACTCATTTTCTCTCATAATTCACAAGAACAACCATCATCACCGGGACGAACACCCCATAATCCACAACTAAATGAACTGAACGCCTTCCAGGCATAAACCCTCAAATAAGCAATATTGCACTTCTTTATACTCTGTCCAAATCTCCAATCCATGAAGTGACTACATGTCACACTTATACAATCTTCTCACGGTCACGCTTCCACAAATTTCCACACAAGGTAGCAAGTCTGAACATCCACCACTGGCCATACCACGATGTAAGACAAATCAAGAACCCATAACCAGGGTACAAAGCCTCTTCAACCGAATATCAATCTCAGGTGACACTGAAGATAACACCAGCTTACTCTGAACTTTCAAATCACTTTTTCTTGATCTTCCGGGCTCATGACATCCTTATTAACACCGAACCGCAATCTCGATTCTTACTCCCAGTTACATACTGCTTACCTCCCCTAACATGCCAATATGAGGTAGCGCAAGAATTTCCATCATAACATTTGAACCACCAATAGGGTGAACACTTCATTATATAGAAACCTTTTACTTAACTCAATTCAAGAGTATCATCTCAACGCACGAGTGAATTCTCACAACCACCCAACATGCAAATCTTTAAGTAGTAGTCTATACAACCATAACCCTTCCGGGATCCGCCTACACCAGACATGCCATAGCACTCAAATGCTCCCACATGAAATCCATTACGACGGCCAACAAGCCCCGCACACACCGGCACAAATCACATGCATAACTTAATCACATCGAAGGAACTGATCACTGCCGTAAATGTCTCATTTCAACCATGGCTAATCAATCTATCTTCTTTTAATCACCTTCAATTGCCTCAGGAATAATAGCAACTTCCTTCAACTCATAGCAAACTCAACCCTCACTCATCCCGAGTGACCTTGATTCACGAGACTGTGCTACCTAAATCCCGCAAGCCGTCTCATACCCTCCTGATAATCTTTCTACAATTCGGAGCTTATTTCTCTCACTCCACTCATACTATCCTACATGCTGAAACATATCATAGAGTATTCCAACCATCTTCCTTTTTCTCAGAAATTATTCTGCAAAAGCTCGATTCTCGATCATACTGCTGCCTGAAACCCTTAAACGCCGCATTCTTAACTTTTGAACTCACTAGGACCGCTATTGAGTGTCACCCACTCTGACTGGCCCCGAATACAATCAACTCTAAGGCACTTCTAGCACCTGAACACCCTTTTCCTTGAAGCACGTGACTGAGTCACTACTCTGACAACTCACCTATGCTTTAAGCAAAATTTTGAATCTTCCAAAGCCTAATCCTGGCCTAACAGGGCCAACTTTTGCACAAATTCATCAAATCCCACGCACAATCACCATTTTACTCCTTTCCCTTAGCTGAAATAACTTGCCAACACGCCGACAATCCGCAACCCTATGAGAAGATAACCCTACAACCCAACTGCAGATGGTGGGACTCCCCCACTTAGCCCGAAGCTACTCCTTGCACCACTCTAGACCCTCTTCAGGATCATTCTCTGTAGCTCTCAAACCAGCAGATCACCACGACTTCAAGCTCTCCGAAGATCATCTTTCTCTAGCTGCCTTCATTATCAACACTTATCCGGTACTGAACCACCACACCTCGCGGTCTCTTCCAACCGCATTGTTCAATACTTCTTCTCAATACTCTGACCCCACGCAACCGAAGAAACCATAGCACCGACAAACTTAACACATTCCATTCGATCAATGACAACGAATTCACGTCACAGTTGCATATCCCACCTCACTTGAAGACACCAAGTCTTACTACTTTATTAACCCCAACTGGACCATTCATAACCCAAATGCCTTTCCTCTGTCGGAACTAAAATACTGAAATCTTGAAATCACACTCTGAGAAGACCTCCCTTCAAACCATTCATCACCCCCAACATACGGAAAAGCATTCTATCATCATATTGACATCACACGATAACCAATCGCAAGCATCAACACTGCCTGAGTATAGCCTTAACGCTCTCAGAAACACATCTACTGAGCTGAAACAACATATTATTCTCTTGCAGGGCCATAACAATAGCCCCAACCAATTATACATGGAAACATCTCAAATTACATCCATAGCACCATCAACTCCTCAAATTACTTATTCATAGCAAGCCCTTCGCGACGTGTAAGATTGAGTAGGAATAAACATAGGCATAAGCCTCAAGGAATCAAATCGCACGATGAGGAATCAAGAAGGGAAGTACTCCTAACAGCCCTGTAGCCTCTCGAAGATAAGTACAGACGTCTCCGTACCGATCCTCAAGAATCTACTAGACTTGCTCCTTAAATTTTAGTTAATCAGACTACAATGTTAATAATTTGAAACTAATGCTATGATTCGAAAAAATGAAGTATTTATAAATAATCAATTACAATAGTTAGTAATGTATATAATAATTATAATTTTGCTGCATTTTATTAAAAAATATTAAGCTTATTTAATTTAATTATAAGAGGAATCAAAAGAGGCTACAAATTATAATTGCAATTCTCTATTAAAGCTCATGTGGCTTTCTTTAAATCATTTCTAGCCCAACACCCAAGACCAATCCGAAATTGACCTAGTCCAAACTATCCCTCTAATCAACCTTGGCAATCCCTGCCACTCTCTTTAAATCAATAGTTGTGTGCCATGTCACCTATCCCAATTACTCACATAACAAACACTACTGATCCGAGTTGTACATCCCACAGATCAACGGCTCTGAATCTGACTGCATTTTCTTTTAATTCTATTATCCCAACAAGCTTAAACTTGGTCGATGAAACCAAGGGATATAACATCCTTCAAATTTTGTCCATAAAAACGTTTAAACCCCAAACTATCAAGACCATTGATCTAAAAGAACAACGACCCAAATCCCTTCCCATAAGCTTAACCTAAGAGACGACCCCAACTATTCTCCTAACCCTAATCAACTTTACGTTGAATGGCCCCCTCTCTTTCCTCTTTTCTTATATGTTCTCTCAAATCCCACATGCCCATCAATCGAGAAACCTTGCACAATGTCATGAACCAAAATCCCTAAGGTCGTGATGGCGCTGGACATCGATATCAGGCAAGCCAATCATTAATTAAGTGGAATAAATTTCTGATTTTAACATTTAAGAAAAAACGTTTCCTTTCACTTTATTAAATATTAACCAAATAAAATCTGTTAATTTGAAAATAGTGGTTTGAATACTAAACTTTAGCAAATATATCCCAACACACCACAGAACCCGGTGTCACAAGTACATGAGAAATTTCTAAGAATTTATACAGTCATCACAAAGCCTGTCCGAAATACAAATTGGACTAGGAAATTTTAAATGAAAACAAATACAGAACGAGGGAGACTCTGTCAGCTGCGGATCGCCTCCGGATGATGCAGCTCGCCTAAGTCTTTGAATCCTCCACATTGCTATGAATGTACCTGTGCAATAAAAATGCACAGCAAGTGTAGCATGAGTACAAAAAATAACGTGTACTCAGTAAGTCGCCAGACTAACCTCAGAGACGTAGTGACAAGAGGTCGAATTAGACACTCACTAGGGGCCAGCAAATTAATTAACACCATATAATGAACACGGTAGGCATGTAAAGGTAGTAAAGCAACAATATATATAAGGCACTGAAATCTAAATAAATACTGGAAATAAACAAACAGTTACCACTTCCTCATTTTCCCCCGAATATTTTAAATAAACAATTTCCTCTTTGTTTTCCCCCAAATAACCTTGTCAATTTTTAAAATCCATGAAAAACATTTAACAATTTAGCATGCACATATGGGATAAGAACAACCGGCCTGAGCCGTCATAATAATCAACTTCGTTCACTACCGAGGATCGAACAGCCCGTACCAAAAGTGCACCTCTCAATAAGATACTCATGTCTATGCACTGCCGAGGATCGGATGGCCCGTACCAAAAGTGCATCTCTCAATATAATAATCATATTTGTGCACTGCCGAGGATCGAACGGCATGTCCCATAAGTGCACCTCTCAATATAATAATCATGTCTATGCACTGCCGAGGATCGAACGGCCCGTACCAAAAGTGAATTTTAAATGTAATAATTATCTCTATGCACCGCCGAGGATCGAACGTCCCGTCCCATAAGTGCACCTCTCAATATAATAATTATGTCTATGTACTATCGAGGATCGAACGGCCCGTACCAAAAGTGCATTTTAAATCCGCCGTGGCATACGGCCCGCTCCCATGAGAGTGGGGGAAATAACAGTCCGCTCGCAAAATGTAAATTGCGAAGCGGTCACATGCAGTCATGCACAATCAAAAGTCCACCCCGACTACCTCGGGAAAACAAATACTCAAGTAAATGACAAATTTCTCTTTGGAAAACAACAAAATAGTATTTGAACCCTTTTATTTCGAAATTCACTTGCCAACTCTTTTTATAATGTTTAATAACATAACCTTATCTGGAAACACAATTGCCCGCGAAGGAAATCAATTCTCTTTTTAGATGCTTAAGAAAATAAACTCTAATCTTCTTTAGTCATTCAATTACCATTTCAAATATATTAGTAGTTTAGTATTACAGACAAGATCACAGATACAACAGGTAAGGCATGCTAGTGGGTCCTAGGGTACCCGGACATGGAATAATAGTAGCTACGCACGGACTCTCATCGCCTCGTGGTAACACACACTTAATTAAGTTCACCTAGGGGGACAATTCCCCCTCACAAAGTTAGAAAGGAGACTTACCTCGCTCTGAAGTTCCAATACCTGCTTCCAAGCCCTTCCGACGACTCCAACGGACACCCAACGCCCCAAAACTATCCAAACAACGACAAACCAATGAAAATATATTCTAATACTTGCAACAATTCCAAATTATATAACTTCCAACTCCGCTTAGTTAAATGAACAATATTCCCTCGGGCCTACTCTCCCGGAATTCGAAATTTCTCGAAGATATATTCTACCTATAGCCTTACTAACTCAAATATACAATTTACTCTACATTCCATGCTCAATTCGTGGCTAAAACTCCGAATTACCGTTTTCTAGGTTTCTTTAAGATTTCCCAATTTCCTACCAAATTCCATGTCTAATCCATGCATATAATCTTGTATTTAATTCAAAAACGTGAAGAAATTACCTACCTTGCGATCCTTGACGAAATCCTCTCCTTGAAGCTCCTCCAAATCGCCCAAAGCATATGAAAATAGATGGAGAAATGACCAAATTTTCACTTAAAAACAATCTGCCCAGGCCCATGTTCCGCACCTGCGGTCCCCTTATCGCACCTGTGACCAAATCTCCCGCACCTGCGGCGCGTTAGCTGCACCTGTGGCCAAAGCCTTGCAGGTGTGGTTACACCAGATGACAGCAACCTTCAGCTTCCTTCAACTTCAATTATTGATTCGTTAACCACCCGGAATCCACCCGAGGCCCCCGGGATCCCGTCCAATTATACCAACCTGTTCCAAAACATAATGCGGACTTGCTCGAGGCCTCAAATCGCATCAAACAACATTAAAACCATGAATCGCACCCAAATCCCAACTTTCTGGACTTAGAAATTTCCAACTTCTACATCTGATGCCGAAACCTATCAAATCACGTCCGATTGACCCCAAATTTTGCGCACAAGTCATATTCGACATTACGGACCTGATCCAACTTCCGAAATCGAATTACAACCTTGATATCAAAACTTCCACTTCCGGTCGGATTCCTTGAAAACCTTCAAATTTCTATCTTTTAGCCAAATGACTTCAAAATGACCTCCGCACATCCGAATTCACTTCCGATCGCGCTCCCAACTCCAGAATCACCATATGAAGCTATTCCAAGACTTGGAATCCCAAACAGACATCAATATCACTGAAATGCACTTCAGGCCAAAATTAGGAAATTTCTCCAAAAATGCTGGCTTCCACAATATACACCGAAACGCTCCCGGGTTATCCAAAACCTGATCCGGACATACGCCCAAGTCTGAAATAATCATATGAACCTGTTGGAACCTTCAAATCCTAATTCGGTGGTTGTTTACTCAAAATTCCAATCTTAGTTGATTCTTCCAACTTAAGGCTTCTGAAATGAGAATTTTCTTTCCAAATCAACTTTAAACTTCCCGAAATTCAATTCCGACCACACCTACAAGTCATAATAACTGAAATGGATTTGCTCATGACTTCAAACCGCTGAACGACACGCTAGAGCTCAAAACAACCGGTCGGGTCGTTACACACAAATTGGTGAAAGGTCACAAAAATTAAACCCCAAACACTCAATATGTCCCCTATCTGCGGATCCTGCTGTCCTCTTTCCATTTTTGACAACGAGATTCAAAATCTCTTAATCTGAAACCCTAACCCCAAATGCTAAACCTCAAATCACTTGTGATCTTTGAAATCCATGGCATGCATGGACATCCATCTTGCTCTTTCACTTCAAATCTTGTTGTTCTTTCCATTTTCACTGTTTGATTTCAAAAGCCCTAATCATGGAGTTACAGACCAAAATGTGAAAGTTGAATTCATCTGATTTTCTCTCATGACCTTTCAAATCGAAGCAAGCATGAAGACATTAGTTGGCTTCATCATTGGTATTCGATATCCATTGGTCAAATGCAATGACCTCTAAGTATTAGGGTTCCGAACGATGGTCTCTCATGCTTCAACAGTCGATCTCTCACTTCCTATGTGCAAGTAATTATCTATCATTGTTTTCACCTCTGCTCGTCTCAGATTTTCACTTAATCGTGCTCACATCACCAACTCTCCTCATCTTACACTATCTAATTTGAATCTGTGAACCTAAGGCAATGAATGACTCTATAAATAGAGCCTTCAATGCTCTCCCCTAATAGACCTAACAAGAGATAAGAAACCTAATACGAGACCAAAATACCACACTAAGATTTCAAAGTTTAGGCTCTCCTTACTAATTTCTGTTTCTCTTCTATTTCCCAGTTCTTTCGTTGTTCAAATCTTGAAACTTTGGTTCCTATACGGCTAAGTAAACCTTTGTTTGGTCTGCTACACAAAAGGAGGTCAGTATACCTCCACCCCTTCTCTTTTGATTGTCTTATTCGAAATCATGAATACATTATTGTCTTTCTATTGACGTCTTTCATTTAAGATGATTGTCATTAGTTTATGACTGTTTGTTCCTGCTCATAATGATATGTTATTGATTTATGACTGATTGTTATGCTTTTAATGTGTCTCGAATCAGTATTGATTGAATTATTATGTGACCTTGATGACCATTAAATCTGAATCAAACAACCTATACAATTAAGCTCCTTGATGTGCCTTAATGACTTCCCATGTTTATCTAGACTTCAGATTTCTTTAATGTTTTGTTATGGTCTTTGTATCTATCACACTAATTTTGTTTAGTGTAGTTTATTGTTCTGCAATGAGGTTGTTATTTGATGACTTTAACAAGAACATGCATGAATGTTGAAGGCTTAATCCTTTATCACTTAGTCGGAATATGTTAGTCTAAGTGTTTTAAGTTGCTTTCTTTCTTCACATGAATGTTTGTTAATTCTGAGGCAGCCTTTAGTCATTAATGTGAAAGTATTGTATCTTTATTTAATTGTTAATCACATCTATGAGCCTTATTATATGAAATATTCTCTTAAGATAACTAACCTAACTCTGATGAACTCCTAGAGTTGTTCTTGTATGTATTCTGCCATGATCAGGTTATCTCTTATGAATTAAGCTTCAATTGTGCCTTCCACGACTGGACAATAACTATTGTGACAGTAGGTTGAGCAGAACTTCTTCATGTTTAGATATTCACCCTTAATCTGTACAGCTAAATTAGATCTACTTAGTATAATGTCTCCCATGTCTGGAACTTCCTTAATGATATTCTTGACTTCAAAAAGTTTGAAACTCAACCCTGTTTGTAAAATCACAACCTTGGCTGAAACACCTTATGTATGTACTTGAATGAAAGTTTTGCATTCATCTTTGTTTTTCTTTAATGCTCAGGCTTGTGCATCCAGTATCATTAAAACTTGCTGAGTTTATCTGAGTCTACTATAATTTGTTATTCGAGCTAATGAAAGACTTTGAGATCATCTACTTTGCCTGAATATTGCAATGTGATTTTACCTTCAAATAAATTCTGTATGGATGTGAGACTTAGAGCCTCTGTGAAAAGAAAGTAATCATGTCATATGCTTAGGATAATATTGGCATGTCAATTAACACAAACAACTCTATTAATGCTCTTTAAGATATTCCTAAATGAAGCAAACAACTCATCATCTGATATAAGTCAAGACCTAGTTTATGATCTCTACTAAGTGCTTTTGTATATGTTTTTGTGATCCTGCACTCATTGTGGTTCTTCAATGATTTCGTATATGTTTGCACTGTTATGGAGCTGTATTAATCTCTCCTTTCTTTCAAAATGAATTGAACCTAGTCTGTGAACTCTAAGAAAAATTTCTTGTTACTACTGCTTGGATATAACATCATGCTTATTTTAGTGAGTTTAGTGTGAGGTTAATGTTCTCAGAGAGAGGTGATCATGTCATTAATTTTAAGAAGACAAGCAAGACTGGTGGCATGAGATGCTGATAAGCACTCTTAGGAGTTCCATTTAAATTTCTAAACCCTTTAGTCTTGTTGAAACTTTGATTGTATTTTGGTATCTCTAATAGCATATGTAGAGGTTCTGACTATGACGGTTTGCCTAAATCCTTGTTGGTACTTTCAAAAGCTTCCAGTAGTATTGATAACTTGTGTGTGCTAAAGACGATATTTGAGTTAAACCAATTAGTGGTTATTGTAATTAAGGGTTGTCAAGGAAAATACAATTGTATCCATAAACTGTTGAAGATTTGAATTGTGTGCTCTTCCTCTATCCTTAAGATACATGATCTCAGGTGTTTGGTTCTTCAGTGGTAGCACGATAATATCTATGCCTCTATCTGTGTCTGAAACTTAGCCTTTTGGACTTGTTCAATGTGTTAATCATCTACTTGGTTTGGAAATATGGTTATTTAAAAATGTAAATAAAACTGCCTTGTGCCCTTATGATATTTTGTTTGGCCCTGGCCCTATTAGGAAAGGTATATACTTATGTGGTATAGTATTGTTATGGTGATTTGGTTTACATTGAAAGTGCCTCATTAGCAGTTAAACATTTGGGGAAGAGTGATTCATTAATGGTTAGGGGTATTTGGGAGTAGAGTTTAACTCTTGGTTGGGATGTTCTCCCTGGCACAAGCATTGCCTTGGCCCTTGAGACCCTTGGAAACTTTGAAGTATCAGGGGATTCAAAAGGGGCTTTGACCTTGAGTGGATCTCTACCCTTAGCCTTTAATACACCGATATTCATTACTCCTTTTGGGTTTAGTGTTTAATGACAATGAGTGGTGTCAAATATAAATTACTTAACCATATGTGACCCCATATTAGTATAACCTTTCATAATATTTATGTATTGTTAGTTTGTTATAATTTTGTTCAAGTCATTTACTTACACATTCCATGTATGACCTATAGAGCATTATGTCTAATAACTTTCTCTCTTTCTTTCTTGCACATGTACATTGGGCCCGCTGATTTCTCAAAGAACTCAGGCCCAAAACTCGTCCCAATGCATCTAAAAAGTCTGGATTTTACTGTTGTCCATCCAAATTGATTGTCGGGCCTACCTCTTTCAGGCCCAAACCAGAGTAACTCCTTACCCCTTTACTGCTTCATTACATATTGTTATTTATATTCTTTTAAATGTATATAACATTGCTCTCGTCATACTTGATTTAGTGTTTTGCTTTACCTTTTGAATTACATAAATAACTTAAGCAAGCCTTAAAGAACATAGGGTTAAAAGAAATACTAGATAGTAACTATTTTAATTCATTTGTCATGTGTTGCTCATGTTGTTAATCTGATATGTTTTACTAACTTTTTCATAAAGATTTTGAAGCTGAAAATAACTTAGCCAAGGTGACAGTTCCTTTTTTTTTCAAAACCAGAAACAGATCGCAAGACTAGCCACTTAAAAAGAAATTAACTATTTCAAAACTTATGTGTTGCTACCAACAAAGACTTTTAATTATCCCCCAAGCCTAAGATTTAAGTAATTTCAGAAATCAAGGTATATCTTGGACTCATTTACTTAAAGCATCTTAGAATTACATGAACATCCATTCTTTTAAAACAAAAGGTTTTCTACACCGCTTCATACAAACCACTCATTTTTAAAACTCTTTTAATTACACTAAACACTAGTTTTCAAGACTCTTTCTAAACTCGTACCCTTTGTTTAAAAAATCTCGGATCCCTCTTTATTAACACTATACTCTCACTTAGATAAATAGTAATCAATGCCTCTCTAATACTAACTAAGCAGAATACAAACAACTAACCCTTTAAACCCAGTATAAGTCCTATGGATCTACCACAGGTAGATTTTAAGAGGTGCTGATAAGAGAGGATTGACTATTTATCAGCTCCTTTTAGCTTTTGTTTAAGTCCAAAAGCACTTAATTGTGTTCCCGACACTAATGAAATAGTGCGAAATTGAAATTGGTCTCCCGAGATGAAATCCGACTCAAAAAGGAGTAGTCCAAAGCACAAGTCAATAAAGGGCGCAGAGACACAAATGTGCGGTCCGCAGAAGGATTTCTGCAGCCGCGGAAGAAATTGCAGACCGCGGAATTCCATCTTCAGCCGCAAAAATAGAGGAAGAATTTAGTAAAAATGTCTTCAAAGTGCGGACCGCACATGAATTATGCGGCCGCAAAACTGGGCTAAGAGTCGAAGATTAGAGAGTATGCAAAAAGACCAAGTCTAGGAGCCTCTGTGAATTGCAGACCGCACAAGGATTGTGCGGCCGCAGTCCTAATTGTGCAGGCCGTAGAAGATTGCCTCATAGCTGCAATTGAAATATGTGCGGCGGCAGAACTCTAGTTCCTGCCAGATGAAGAAATCTGCGGACCACACTGCGGCCGCAGAACTTCCCGATGGACATTTTTGTCCGAGAATTTCAGTCTTGTATAAATAGACGAGTAAAATTAGGTCAAGTTTGAACCTCTGAAGTTGTTGTAGCCATTTTTATTTACTACTTTAGTAAGTTTTACATTACTTTGGTGTATTTACGGTAGATTTAATCATTTTAAGCTTCCATTATGAGTTTAATTAAAAACTCCTTATTTTCTTCAAACCCCATTATGAGTAGCTATACTTTTACTAGGGTTGTGAGTCAACCCTAGCGTGTAAACCTTATGGATAATCTAATTTAGTATTTTTTTATGATTGGGTGTTGATTATTTAGCTTAGTTCCTGCTTTAATTGTAGAATTAGTGGTTGCAAATATTAATTCGTGCCTATTTGACTTAGTCTCTACTTGAGAAAGAGGGACCTAGTCTAGGATAGCTTAGCTAACAAGAAATTGGGTCAATTGAGAGATTGATTAACCCAATTAAAGGGTTCAACCTGGAGATAGTAATAACCCGACTTGAGCTCTTATCAGTTGTTTTGGGATATACTCATTTGGTCTTGAGAAAGCCAAATTAGGCAAAACCATTCTCTGACCGAGAGGTATTGAGTGGTAATTTAGAGTTGAGAGCTATTATAAACCCCAATCAACAAAACAAGCATTGAAGTCTTTATCCCATTAGGCAAATACCTAGGTCATGGTCAAAACCCTAGGCTTTTTATTCATTTGAAAAATCCTTAAAAACAATTATCTATAGTCTTATATCTTTACTTTGCAATCATTAAATTAACATTAGAAATATAAAACAAAATCCTTGTTTTTGGAAGTGCAATCTAGATAATCCAATTGATCATTTAAAGTATATACCCCTAACTCCCATCCTAGCTTCAATGTGGATTCGACCCCGACTCTTAATTGGGTTTCTATTATTGCATACGAATGTTTCATATCTCTTTGAGGTGTGCTTTGGAAATGATCAATTTTTGGCGTTTTTGCCAGAGAATTAAAAACGGTGTTAGCTATATATTTGGGTGTGTTTTTGGAATATCATCTTTTCCTTATGTGTTACTAACTTGTTTGAGAAATCGTAGGTACAACCATGACAAACAATGAGCTCGGAAATATTGGTTTGGGGGATGTGGACATCGAGGATGAGCAAGTTGATGGGGTTCCTCTTGAACCTCAAGCCAATAAAAGAGGTCGAGTGCCTAACGACAATGTCCGCGTTCCACCTCCGCCACGAGATACTCCACACTGGGTGTTACCTAATGAAAGATATGCTAGTGCAATAGTCCCTCCCCATATTAGGGCGAGCAACTTTCAAATCACCAATGGGATGCTCACTTTGTTAGAGCAATGAGGTTTCTTCACTGGTGCTCTAAGTAAAAATGCATACATACATTTGAAGGGTTTTGTGGACACTTGTTTGGGAAGCAAACAAACAAATGTTTTCGAGGATGCATTAAGGCTAAGGCTTTTTCCCCTCTCTCTACGGGGACCACTATTGTCATTCTTTGTTGCTGAGTTATTTGCTTAATTGCAGTCATGCTCACGTTTGCATTCATCATTGCATATCATACCCTAGTCTCCATTATCGTATATTGTCACATCCTATATCATTGATTTGGGATACTTAGCATGAGTGTTGTAGCCCGAGAGACTGAAGATATTGATGACTGAGTGAGGCTGAGGGCCTATCTATGAGTGATATTTGTGGGATCGGCCTGCATGCCGCAACAGGATTTATAAATTAATGTTAGGACTTGGCTTATTATAGATCTTGGGTTGGATATGCCCCTTCGAAGTATGCACACCACAGTGAGCGCACATTTTATTAATTCATTTGCATTGGGTTGGATCTGTCCTGGATTTATTTGCGTTTGGGCTGGATCTGCCCTGGACTTATTTGCATTTGGGTTGGATCTGACATGTACAGTGCTGAGTGATTGAGTGTGATGAGTGAGAATTGAGATAGTCAGGTTGAGTACTCCGAGGTTGTGAGTATGCGAGGATTTTATTGTGTTGCATCACATACGATATGCATATTGTCATGTAGATATAGAGATGCCATATTCCTCATATTAGTCAGACTTTACATATTTTACATATTCTAAGTTTATTTGTTAAACCTAGAAGCATGCCTAAATTCTTGTAGCGTTACCTGCAGATTATGAATTTTGGAGATATTATTGTCATATTTTTTTCGTAAATTTCCATGTTGTTAATTTTGTATGTGGGCTGTAATGTTTGATATCGTCAGTACTTTCATTACAAAGGTTAGATTTGTTACTTATTTAGTTGGTTGTACTCATGCTACACTCTGCACTTCGTGTGCAGATTTAGGTGTTTCGGGTCATGGCGGTTGCTGATTCTTAGAGTTTTCAGTCATTCGGAGATTATCGAGATAGCAGCCTTGGCATCCACATACCTTGACTCTCCTCCCATACCCCTCAATTTTCTTATTCAATTTCTATTTTTTTTTCTTAGACAGTGTATCAGACTTAGTATTATATAGATGCTCATGTACTCAGTGATACCCTTGTTTTAGGAAACTTCTGTATTGAGTTGTGACGTTTTCATTCGGTTTTTATGAAATTCTCACTTATTTAAATCCGCATTAGTATATTTTGAATTGGAAAGAGTTGGTATGTATGAGCGGCTTGCCTAGTATCACGTTAGGCGCCATCACGACAGGTCGAGTTTTGGGTCGTGACAGTCGGTATCAGAGCTTAGGTTACATAGGTCTTACGAGTCATGAGTAGGTTTAGTTAAGTCTTGCGGATCAGTACAAAGCCGTTTGTACTTATCTTCGTGGGGCTTCCAAACCCTTAGGAAAACTTCACATTCTTGTATTCTTGTCATGCAAATTTGTTGATTCCGGGGACTAAACTTCTGTTATTCTATTCTCTCACAGATGGTGAGGACACGTGCTACCGGACCAAATGGACAACCACCAATACCACCAGCTAGGGCCATGAGAGGTCGGGGTCGCGGTAGTGGTCGCGGTAGGGGTCGAGGTGTATCTCGTACAACAACTAGAGCAGCTCTTGTAGATTCACCAGTTGCTCCAGCTTAGGAGCAAGTTCCATATGTGGTTGAGCCAGTGGGGCAAGCTTAGTCACCAACTGTGCCCATTGTGATTCCAGGCCTTTAGGAGGCTTTGGATCAAATATTGACTATGTGCACAAGCCTTTCTCAGGCAGTTTCTGTTCAGACCGCGCCATCGACTTCTCAGGCCTGTGGAGGTACTCTGACTCCCGCCGCCCGCACTCTAGAGCAAGTGATGCAGGGACTTTAGACACCGGGGGTACTGCCAACCCAGCCGGTTGCTGATGCTCAGGCCTAGGTGGGTCCCGTTATGAGTGATTATGAGCATAAGAGACTAGAGAGATTTGGGAGACTCCAGCCTCCATCATTCAGTGGGGATGAGTCAGAGGATGCTTAGGATTTCTTAGATAGGTGCTAGCAGATTCTTCGCACGGCGAGAATTTTGGAGACCAATGGGGTTTCATGTAGTACTTCTTAGTTGACTGGGGCAGCTTTCATATGGTAGGAGGCCTATGAGAGGAGAAGACCAGTCGGTGTTGCACCACTTTCATGGCATAAGTTCTGTGTTCTCTTCTTGGAGAAGTTTGTGCCACAGACCCGTAGGGACTGCGCAGGCAGTTCGAGCAGCTACGTCACGAGGGCATGTCTGTGACCCAGTATGAGATGAGATTTTCGAAGTTGGCTCGTCACGTAGTTTGGTTTCTTCCCACTGAGAGGGAGAGGATTAGGAGGTTCATTTGATGGCCTCCACTATCAGTTGCATTTTTTATGACTCGATAGAGTGTATCGGGTGCTAGGTACGACGATCTGGTTGATAGTGCTCGGCAGCTAGAGATGGTCCGTAGTCAGGAGTGTGAGGAGAGGGAGGCCAAGAGGCCTCGTTGTTCGGGTGGTTTCAGCGGTGTTCCTTTTGGGGGTCAATTACACCACAATAAAGGTCGTCCTTATAGGCCCCGCTCAGATGGATCATCCAGTTCATCGTATGGTGCTCGACCAGGCCATTCATCTCTTAGTGCACTCCTAGCTCAGAGTTCATCTTGTACACCTTTGGTTCAGGGTTCATCTGCACCAGGTTCTTCTAGTAGTTATTCTGGTTCTCGGGGTCTGCCTTAGTATTTGCCACCATTTTTTGAGAGAGGATGTTTTGAGTATGGAGAGTTGGGTAATGTGAAGAAGTATCTCCCCACCTTACGGGAGGTCTAGTTCAATAGAGAAGTCAGGCCACGACTTCAGCACCAGTTACTTCACCACCTACCTAGCCAGGTCGGGGTGGGGCTCAAGAAGATAGGGGTTGCCCTAGATGGGGAGGCCGATCAGGTGGCGGTCAGGCTTGATTCTATGTTATTCTTGTCGGGCCAGATGTTGTCGCTTCAAACAAAGTGATCAAAGGTATTTTCCCAGTATGCCACAGGGATGCTTCTATATTATTTGACCCTAATTCTACTTATTCGTATGTATCATCATATTTTGCTCATTATCTGGATATGCTCCATGAGTCCTTATCTTCATTTGTTCATGTATCTATGCTTATGGGCAATACTATTGTTATGGACCGTGTATATCTGTCGTGTGTAGTGACTATTGGGGGATTGGAGACTATAGTTGATCTCTTATTGCTTAGTAAGGTCAATTTCGACATGATTTTGGGTATGGATTAGTTGTTTTCATGTCATGCTATTCTGGATTGTCACGCTAAGACCGCGATGTTGGCGATACCGGAGTTGCCAAGGATCAAATGTAGAGGTTCTATAGATTATGTTCCTAGTAGGGTGATTTCTTATTTGAAGGCCCAACAGATGGTTGGGAAGGGGTGTCTATCATATTTGTCCTTTGTGAGGGATGTTGGTGCTGATACCCCTACTATTGATTTTGTTACAGTGGTGCGAGACTTTTTGGATAGGTTTCCTGCAGACCTGTCGGGCATGCCACCCGACCGAAATATTGATTTTTGTATTGATTTGGTGCGGGACACTCAGCTCATTTCTATTCTGTTGTATCGTACCGCACCATCTGAGTTGAAGGAATTGAAAGAGAAGCTTCAGGAACTTCTTGATAAGGGGTTTATTAGGCCTAATGTGTCAGCGTGGGGTGCACCAGTTCAGTTTTTGAAGAAGAGGGATGTTACTATGCGGATATGCATCAACTGTAGGCGGTTGAACAAAGTTACAATCAAGAAAAAGAATCTTTTGACGTGTATTGATGATCTATTTGACCAGCTTTAGGGAGCGAGACTGTTCTCTAAGATTGATTTGAGGTATAGGTATCACCAGTAGAAGACTCGGGACTCAGATATTATAAAGATGACATTCAGGACCCGTTATGGTCACTATGAGTTCCTTGTGATTTCTTTTGGGTTGGCCAACGCCCCAGCAACATTCATGCATCTAATGAATAGTGTATTTCAGCCATATCTCGACTTGTTTGTCATAGTATTCATTGATGATATCCTGGTATACTCACGTAGCCAGAAGGAGCATGCTCAATATTTGAGGATTGTATTACAGTGGCTGAGGGAGGAGAAGCTTTCTACCAAGTTCTCCAAGTGTGAGTTTTGGCTTAGTTCGGTGGCCTTCATGGGGCACGTGGTGTCCAGTGAGGGGATTAAGGTGGATCCAAAGAAGATAGAGGCGGTTCAGAGTTGGCCCGGACCGCCTTCAGCTACTGAGATACGGAGCTTTCTCAGCTTGGCTGGTTATTATCGTCGCTTTGTGGAGGGTTTCTCGTCGATTGTATCACCTTTGACCAAATTGACCCAGAAGGGTGCTCCTTTCAGGTGGTCGGATGAGTGTGAGGAGAGCTTTCAGAAGCTCAAGACTGCCTTGACCATAACTTCAGTTTAAGTTTTGCCTTCAACATCGGGCTCTTATATAGTGTATTGTGATTCTTCTCGGATCGGTATCGGGTGTGTCTTGAGCATGAGGGTAGAGTAACTGCTTATGATTCACGCCAGTTGAAGCCTCATGAGAAGAACTACCATATTCATGATTTGGAGTTGGCAGCCATAGTTCATGCATTGAAGATTTGGAGGCGTTATCTCTATGGTGTGTCTTGTGAGGTATTTACGGATCATCGAAGTCTCTGACACTTTTTCAAACAGAAGGATCTAAATTTGAGGTAGCGGAGATAGTTGGAGCTGTTAAAGGACTATAATATTACCAATGTATTATCCCGGGAAGGTCATTTTGGTGGTCGATGCCTTGAGTAGAAAGGGGGTGAGTATGGGTAGCCTTATATTTATTTTTCTTGGTGATAGACTGCTTGCAGTTGATGTTCAGGGCTTGGCCAACCAGTTCGTGAGATTAGATGTTTTGGAGCCCAGCCGGGTTCTAGCTTGTGTGGTTTCTTGGTCTTCCTTATATGATCGCATCAAAGAGCGCCAGTATGATGATCCCCATTTTCTTGTCCTTAAGGATACGGTTCAGCAAGGTGATGCTTAGGATGTTACTACTGGAGATGATGGGGTGTTGAGAATGCAGGATCGGATTTGTGTGGCTAATATAGATGAGCTACGTGAATTGATCCTTGAGGAGGCCCACAGTTCACGGTATTCCATTCATCCGGGTGCCGCGAAGTTATATATCAGGACTTGAGGCAGCACTATCGGTGGAGGAGGATGAAAAAGGATACAATGGGGTTTGTAGATCGATACCTAAATTGTCAGCAAGTGAAGTATGAGCATCATGGACAGGGCGGATTATTTTAGCGGCTTGTGATTCCAAAGTGGAAATGGAAGCGTATTACCATGGACTTTGTAGTTGGGCTCCCATGGACTTCGAGGAAGTTTGATGCTATTTGTGTGATTGTGGATCGGTTGACCAAGCCCGCACATTTCATTCCAATTGGTACTACTTATTCTTCGAAGCGGTTGACAAAGATATACATCCGCAAGATTGTTCGCCTTCACGTATGCCTGGTGTCCTTCATTTCAGATCGAGGCACATAGTTTACATCGCAGTTTTGGAGGGCAGTGTAGCGAGAGTTGGGACTAGGTTGAGTTGAGTAAAGCGTTCCACCCTCAGATGGACGGACAGTCTGAGCGCACTATTCAGATATTGGAGGATTTGCTACGCGCTTCTGTCATAGATTTCAAGGGTTCATGGGATCAGTTTCTGCCGCTTGCAGAGTTTGCCTATAACAACAGCTACCAATCGAGCATTCAGATGGCTCCATATGAGTCTTTGTTTCACAACCCGAAATACTAACTCAGGTCGTGATGGCGCCCAACACCGGGGTTAGGCAAGCCCACACTCAAATTTTCCCATATTTGATTAAACATCCCAACACGTGCCAAGTTTTAAAGTTCAAAACATTAATTGAAAAAGATAATAATCCAATTTAACCAAAAGCAGTCATAAAGAGGCGTGAGTCAATATATATATATACAGACCCGCAAACCATAATAACTACTACGTGTGTGCCAGGAACTAGTGTCACAAGTCATACGGGCATACTAACAGATATACAAAAGATATAATATAATTGTCCCACTGTCTGGAAGAAATAGACGGGAATAACAAAAGAAACTCCATGGTGCTGTCGAGGATCGTCAGGAGAAGCAGCTCACCGTGAAGTCAGGTCCAATCTATACTCAGAATCGAGCTCCGGTCTGATAACCAGATGCACCAGCCTCAGAACCTATACAATTAAGTACAGAAGCGTAGCATGATTACATAAAAAAGTATGTACCTAGTGAGTATCCCGCCTAACCTCGAAAAAGTACTGACGTGAGGTCGACTTGACACTCACTAAGGTCCAACAAAATAATTAAACAAGATATAATATCAGTAATAGGCATACGAGGATGAAGGAAGAAGTAAACATTAAAGATAACTATAATTTAAATACTGGAAGTAAATAAACAATTATTTCTTCATTTTCCTTCTTAGAATATCTGCCCACTCAATATCCATGAAAATCATTAACAATTTAGCATGCGCATACAGGATAAGGACAACCGGCCTGAGCCATCATAATAATCATATATGTGCACTGCCGAGGGTCAAACGATCCAAACCATAATATATCTTTCAATCTCACTGTGGCGTACGGCCCGCTCCCATGGGAGTGGGGGAAATAACACTCCGCTCGTGGAATATAAATTGCGAAGCGGTCACATGCACATACAATCCACACAATATTCTTCATAAATTACTTTTCATTGACCAGTTCCTTTAAAATTCTCAAATTCCATAATCTCAGGGGAACAAAGCCGCATATAACATTAATTCATCAAGCATATAGTTCATTTCAAGGAAAAACGCAAAGCATGGTGTAGGCCTAACTACCCGGACATAACAATAATAGCCGCTACATACGGACTCTCGTCACTTTATGCGTATGTAGCCCCCACAAACATTAGCACATAGTCATTTAAATCACCTAGGGGGGACAATTCCCTCTTACAAGGTTAGAAAGGAGACTCACCTCGTGTCGAACCAACTCTCCGGGTCAAGAACGCGCCCGAAACTCCAAACTCGACACCCATAGACTCGAAACTAGCCAAATGTTATACAAATATATAAATTTATACTCAAAAGTATGAAATTCTCCTATTTACTTAGTTATTTCACCTTACTTTGAAAAATCCTAAAATACACCCCCGGGCCCACATGCTCAGGTTCCGAAAATTTTTGAAGGAACCAATTACCCATAACCTAAGGATCATTAATATGTGATTTTTGTATGATTTCATGGCTAATTAAAGGGTAATCCCTAAGTTTTATAGAACTCACTGCCTACTGTGGTTCCGCACCTGCGGCTCAAGGACCGCACATGCAGTCTCACGCCTGCGAGAAAAGACTTGCACCTGCAGAAGAAGGGCAATGGCCTGGGCTCACACCTGCAGAGAAGAGCTCGCAGCTGCGAGAAATGGGCAGCCTCACCTGAAGCCACACCTGTGAGGCAAGGACCGCAGGAGCGGTCTCGCACCTGCGACTGGGCAACCGCACCTGCGGTCACACCAGATCAGGTGCACCAGCAACTGTTTCAGCTGGTTTTTTGGCCTCGTTTGGTGCCCGAGAGGCACCTGGGCCCACCCGAGCCCCGTCCAAATACACCAACAAGTCCCAAATCATAATATGGACTCGCTCGAGCCTTCGGAACACCCAAAACAATACTAAAACTCAAAATCACACCTTCAAAACCCCCTAGAATTAAACTTAGGAACTTTAAGTTTCTTAAATTCGCTAACAATGCACCGAACTGACCTATACTACTCGGAATGACCCCAAATTTTGTGAGCAAATCAAGAATGACATAACGGAACTATTCCCAGTCTCGAAATTTCGTTTGGACCTCGATAACACAAAAACACGTCCTAAACCACAATATGAACTTAAGGAAACTCTTATTTCGCTATTGGGCGTTGAAACACTCCCGGACCATCCAAAACCCATTCCGAACATACGCTCAAGCCCGAAATCATCATACGAAGCTACCGGAATCGTCGAAACTCGATTCCGAGGTCGTTTACTCAAAATGCTGACCGAAGTCAAACTTCGCTTTAAAGGCCAACCTTAAGGAACCAAGTGTTCCTATATCACTCTAAACACTTTCGAGTCCCGAACCACCCGCCCCCGCAAGTCATAAATTATAATAAGCTGCTATAGGAAGTTTCATTTAGGGGAACGGGGTCCGATAACGCAAAACGACCAGTCGGATCGTTACATTTTCCACCTCTTAAACAAACGTTCGTCCTCGAACGGGTCTAGAATCATACCTGAAGTGCTGAATAAGTGCGGATATCTGCTCCGCATGTCCTCCTCGGACCCCCAGGTCGCCTCCTCGGCTGGTTGGCCCCTCCACTGGACCTTCACAGTAGAAACTCTCTTGGACCTCAACTAGCGATCCTGTTTATCAATAATAGCAACTGGCTCCTCCTCGTAGTCCAACCTCTCATCCAACTGAATAGTGCTGAAATCAACCACGTGAGAGAAGTTGGCATGGTACCTCCGGAGTATGGATACATGAAAGACCGGATGAACTCCTGACAAATTGGGAGGTAAAGCTAGCTTATAAGCAACCTCCCCAACTCGCCTCAACACCTCGAAAGGACCTATAAACCTTGGGCTAAGCTTGCCCTTCTTCCCGAACCTCATAATACCCTTTACCGGCGAGACTTTAAACAGGACCTTATCTCCCTCCATAAATGATACATCACGCGCTTTATGATCCACGTAACTCTTCTGCCTGGACTGTACTATGCGGAGCCTTTCCTGAATCAACTTCACTTTCTCCAAAGCATCCTTCACTAGGTCGGTGCCATATAACTTAGTCGCACAAGGCTCAAACCACACGATAGGAGAACGACATCGCCGACCATACAAAGCCTCAAATGGTGCCATCTCAATGCTGGACTGATAACTATTATTGTAAGCAAACTCGGCCAAAGGCAAGAACTGGTCCCACTGACCTCCGAAGTCAATCACACATGCCCTGAGCATGTCCTCCAATATCTGAACTGTATGCTCTGACTGACCGTCATTCTGAGGGTAAAATGTTGTGTTGATATCCATCTGGGTACCCATCTCACTATGTAATGCTCTCCAGAAGTGCGAGGTGAATTGAGGACCTCGATCTGATATAATGGACACCGGCACACCGTGCAACCGGACTATCTCCCGAATGTAGATCTAGGCCAACCTCTCAGAATTATATGTAGTAGCCAATGGAATGAAATGAGCCGATTTGGTCAACCTATCCATAATGACCCAAACCGCGTCAACCTTCCGCAAAGTCCGAGGTAACCCAACCACGAAGTCTATAGTGATGCGCTCCCACTTCCACTGGGGAATGGGCATCTTCTGAAGTAGGACTCCTGGCCTCTGGTTCTCATACTTAACTTGCTGGTG